>BOPN01004953.1:37500-39493 GCA_017312705.2 Penaeus japonicus | reverse complement strand
TGTACATATATATATGTGTGTGTATATATATATACATATATATATATATATATATATATATATATATATATATATATATATATATATATATATATATATATATATTCTATTTATCTATTCATTCACATATATACATAGAAATACAACCACTCCCATTCTCTTCCCCCCTCACACTCACACATGTGTATATACATGTTTATATAAATCAACTGATTAACCTTGATCTAATATCATGACACATAATAATAACACTAACTAATGACTGCTCATATAGTCAGGTAATTAATCATAGAAAATTAAAACATCATTTTCTTAATCGCTTGAATCTGAAAGTTAATGACGTCATTGAAGCTATAATCTGTTAATATCATTTTTTTTCATATTAAAGTCAACATGAATGTCAAGAACAATTCTATAGATAATGATAATGATGACCATAATCATATTAGTAATGATGACTATATCAAATGTAATGATCGCGATGACAATAAAATAATTATAATAATCACAATAGTAATGAAAATTGAAATGATAATTACAAACATAATAGTAATGATAATATCACTGATAACACCAATCACAGCAATGATGATCATCATCATGATAATTACGATATTAATAGTAGTAGTAATATTGGATGATGACAATGATAATATTGATGATAATAATAATAATAATGATAACAATAATGATACCATTTCTAGCAATGATAAAATAATTAAAGCAACAACATCAACAACAATGATAATAACAAAAAAGAACAACAATAGAACGCATTATTAATAATGATGGCAGCAAAATCTTTCATAAACCTCTGGACTCAATCCCTTTATTTTTCTTTCTCCTGTAGTTGCAGCATCCCGCATTCACCTGTAGGAACACACCAGGATGCTCATTTACTCTCATCTCATCAGCCAAGTCCCTAATGAGCTTCCTTGGCATATTCTTCCCCTGGAGAGTTAAAGGGATGGAAATATATATAATCAGATTAATTCCAATTTCCTCCTGTGCAAACATGAATACACCAGTGAAGCACATACACGTAAATGAATTCATTATAAAATTGATCAAAGTATTTGATTTTTTTTCTAAACTTCTTTTTTTCTCTCTAGCTCTATTTTTTTTTTTTTTTTTTTTTTTTAGGGTTGCTTTCTCGAGCTCGGTATTTCGGCCAAAACGCTTAGAATATTAATGAGCCTTACCTGTGAGCTAAAGACTTTCTGAAATATTATTACACTGAAGGCTGAGTAAAGCAATTTTCCTATTTTTCTCTCCCTATTTTTTTCCCCTGCATTTTTCTCGTATTCCATGCAAGGATTTTACTTCCTAAGATATCGTCTAGATCAACATATCTCTTCTTGCATCAATTTTCTTTCCTACGATTTTGCAAAGGAGAAGAGAAAAGTCAGTCAAGCAGATGAATCCCTTAATTATTAAATACTCCTGATGGCGCACACTGCATGGGTGAAGTAGTCAGTTGCTACATTCCCGTCACTCGGGATAAATAATGCTATTATTGTATACTACAGCCAAGGTAAGGCAGCGCAAGCCTCGATCAGATATTCTGAGAAAAATGGGGGCTGTCACCTGAATTTTGCATAGGAATTTCCATGTTCATGTTAGCAGTATTTTCGTTTTGATATTATTTATGGATGAGAAAAGATGCATGGATATATACACACACCAAGCTAAGCCTAACGACAGATTTTTGTATTTAACTGATAGTTAAATACAGTAAGTCAGTTGCCAGCTGGGATGTTCATTTTGACTGTTTAATGTTTCCTATTTGGAACTGTCTTGTTTACACGAATTACAAGCTCCAGTGGGAAATGAATACCGTCATTATTACTATTTTTTATCATTATCATATACCATTATTTTCTTTAAAGTTTTTTTCTTTGAGCTTATCAGGGCTATATTTTTGTCTGACAATCAATTTGCAATAGTACAGATAAGGCTTAAAAAATTGCTGTTCTAGAAAGCTTAACACTCC
>BOPN01004953.1:5000-7500 GCA_017312705.2 Penaeus japonicus | reverse complement strand
CAAACGCACACACACCCTCACTCACTCACACACATTCACTCCCTCACACACATTCACTCTCTTACATACTCTCACTCTCTCACACACACACACACCCTCACTCACTCACACACATTCACTCTCTCACACACATTCACTCTCTCACACACATTCACTCCCTCACACACATTCACTCTCTTACATACTCTCACTCTCTCACACACTCTCACTCTCTCACACACTCTCACTCTCTCACACACATTCACTCTCTCACACACTCTCACTCTCTCACACTCACTCTCACTCTCTCACACACATTCATTCCCTCACACACTCTCACTCTCTCTCACACACACACACCCTCACTCCCTCACACACTCAGAGTCAGAAGCATCACCCGCTTCAATCACCAAAATACACAACACACAGCCGACCGCTCATCGTGAATGCCGAAGTCAAGGCACGTCAAGTGAGAGACATCCTTTCTCCAATGCTTTAGAAATTTCTCCTTCGCTTAAGAGCAAGGAACAGGTAGGGAAGGGGGGTTGGGGTGAGGGGGTAGAGGGGGTAGGGAATGGGGGTAGGGGCTTGGGGGTTAGAGGGGGTAGGGGAATGGGGGTAGAGGCTGGGGGTTAGGGGGTAGGGAGATGGGGGGTAGGGGCTGGGAGTAGAGGGGAGTAGGGTAAGGAAAGGGGAGGGGAGGAAGGGAGAAGGAAGAAGGAGAAGAAGGAAGAGGGGGGAGGTAGGAAATAGGATAAGGGAGGGTGGGTGAGGGGGGGGGGAGATAGAAGAAGAGAGCCAGAGAAAATCAAGGGTAAAGTTTTTTTACTTTTTTTTTTTTTTTTTTTTTTTTTAAGATCCCACAGTTTAAGCCCTAACCTCTTGAGGGATCCGGGAGTGAGAACATATTTAATATTGCATCTAGTCACATCGCCAGCTCTCCTAAGAACGGCAGCGTCGCAGCCTCGCGTCTTTAATCTCATTTACTTTCCATTTTTATGGTGGGTGGCGTGTGGTTTTGTTGTTGTTTCGGTGGGGAGGGTGATAGATATAAAGTTAGAAATATAAGTCGTTTTTCTGACGGGTAGAAAAACCGGCAAGCTCATCGTGAGAGAGAGAGGAGGGAGGGAGTGAGGAGAGAGAGAGAGAGAGAGAGAAGGGAGAGAGAGAGAGAGAGAGAGAGAGAGAGAGAGAGAGAGAGAGAGAGAGAAAAGAGAGAGAGAGGGGGGGGGGGAGTGAGAGAAAGAGAGACAGACAGACAGACAGATAAAGAGACAAACAGACAGACATACAGACAGACAGACAAAATAACAAACAGAGAGAAAGACATCTCCCCGGTGAATGACACAACGAACTATCGCAAAAAAAGAAAACAAAAAAGAAAAAAAAATTAGTTTGAAATAGTTTGCAATGTTTCCGTTCCGTGTTGAAGTTAGAGACACACCGAACATCTGTGCAGCTCTGCAAGAAGTCAGAATTGTTGAGTTGTTGTGAGAAAAAAAATATCATGGTGCTGTGAGGTGTTAAGGGTCGTCATGATGGAGATGTTAATGCAGCAGAAGTTTTCTTGGGGAAAATCAAGGCGATGATGATGGGGATGATGATGATGATGATGGTAATGATGATGATGATGATGATGATGGTAGTGGTTAGGATGGTGGTGGTTATGATGGTGATGGTGGTGGTCATGATGATGATGATGATATTGATGGTTATGATGATGGTGGTGATAGTAATTGTGATGATGGGGATGATGACGATAATGCTGATTATAATGGTAATGACGGTGGTGATGATGATGGTGATAATGATGATAATGATAAGGTCAAAGCAGATATTAAAAACAAAAGTAATAACAATAACGTGAATAGCAATATACACAATAACAGTAACGTTAATAGTGATGATAATAGTAGCATTAGTCTCTCTCTTTCTCTCTTTCTCTCTCTTTCTCCCCCCCCCCTCTCTCTCTCTCTCTCTCTCTCGCTCTCCTTCTTTTCTCTATCTCTCTGTCTCTCTCTCTCACCCTCTCCCCCCTCTCTCTATATCCCACCAACTCTCTCGTCTCTCTCTCTCGTTTCCTTATCCTCTATCTCTCTCCCTCTCCTCCCCCTCACTCTTACTTTCTTCCGCCAATAAATATCTTAGCCTAACCTGGTGATTACCTTCAGATTCCTGCTTAAGATATCGTCCCAAGAAAACCAGGTCTCAGGTCCATAAAAAAAAAAAAAAAAAAAAAAAAAAAAAAAAAAGAAATTCAATATGAGGAAAATCATCAAAGGGTAACAGAGGGATAATGGAGGAGTAGGTAGAGAAAGAGGGAAAGGAAGAGCTGAACGAAGAAAATTGAAATAAAGTGAGAGACGGGAAGAGGGAGAGGAGAAGATGGGGTTGGTGAGGAGATATGAAACGGGGAAAAGAAGGGGAAAAAAAGATGTATGGTATAGGAAATTAGAGGAAAGTGGGATTAATCCTTTAGGGAATAGGGACGTTCTTATTCACTACCTCTCTCTCCCTTTCT
>BOPN01004952.1:79685-82185 GCA_017312705.2 Penaeus japonicus | reverse complement strand
TTCGAGATGGTCACTCTTGCTACCTTTTTTCCTGGAATTAGACAACCTTTATTTATGGAATCGGAAAATTCCAAGAAAACACGTTTCCTTGGCGCGGAACGAAAAAAAGAAAAAAAAAAAAAAAAAAAAAAAATCGGCGGAGGCGAACTTAAAGGAAGCCGTTTTTATGTATTTTCGTCTTAATCTTCCCCTTTTTTTTACATTTTCCTCTTCCTCTTCTTCTTACTCTCTCCTTCGTTATTATCATAATAATTGCTAGTATCTTTATTATCAGCAGCATGAGTAGTAATAGTTGTTGTAGTGGCGGTGGTGATAGTAGTATTGTTATTATCATTATTATTCTAATATTTTTTCCTTATAGTTATCATTATCATTATTATCATTATCATCATTAGTAATATCATCACTACTATTCCTATTAGTATTTGTTGTTTTTGGTATTATCGTCATTATAGATATCATTCTTATTATGATCATTATCATTATTATTGATACATTGCTATTACCATTATATATTATTATCCTCTCATTAATATTATCATTGTCATTATTATTGTTTTTCAGTTGATAACGAAAATGATAGTAGCATTATTTTTTTACCAGTATTATCATCATTAATATCCTTATTATCATCATTATCATTATTGTAATCATTGTTATGATCATCACTATCATCATCTTCCTCACATCATCCTTATTGTTATCATCATCACTTTTATTTCTAATTGTTCTACTACTAATAGTAAGCCATCATCACCATTACAATGACGATTCTTATAAATATTGCTATCAATAGAACCATCATGTCATCAAGATAATCAGAATCATTATCATTCTTATCAATTTCCTTCACCTTTCAATTCTTCTTCTTCCTCCCTTTCTTTATCTTTTTTAAAATTCATCAGCAAACACTAATACCACAGCAACCACAAAGAGGAAAGACTGTACTAATTAAAGAGGAAAGAGGAAGTGGCTTAAGATAGTTAGTCTCGTTACTAATACTATCTTGTCGGCAATTAGATAAAAACTAAATTAATAAATTCATAAATAAATCAATCTTGTCGCACTTCTGCCTGAGTACCTTCCGAATGCCACGGCAAGATTCAGGATTCTGCCATTTTGAAGAGGAAGGTCGTGGCAGGGACAGGTTGCCATGGTGGTCTTCTTTGGCGGAGGAATGGAAATGGTTTTGAGGAAATTTCAGGTGGTGCGTAGAGGGTCAAGGTAATGGATTCCGCGAGGTAGGAACTGAGCATTTTTAGAAACACTTCTATCTTCGTGCCTAATCACACACACATGCATGTGTGTGTGTGTGAATATATACATATATATATATATATATATATATATATATATATATATATATATATATATATATATATATATATATAAATATATATATATATATATATATATACATACACACACACACACACACACACACATACACACACACATACACACACACATATAAAAACACCTGACCCCGCCCCCCACCTCCACCCACCCCCCTCCAAAAAAAAAAAAAAAAAAAAAAAAGGGTCTAAATCCGAAATCAAGCGATTCAGACCCAACGGCACACTCTGCCGATCGAGTGTCAACTGCACTCTCATTAATTGGAAACTTAGATGGATTAAACAGCATCCAACCCACAACTACTATGAAATAAAATCGGAGGGGAAAAAAAGTTAGGAAATCTACCAACGAGAAGAGTTCAAAGGCATCTGTCCCGGACAAGAGAGAAGCGAGCGAAAGTTGTGAAGGAAAACAAGTCATTGAATAATCGCAGGTATGTGTGCGTTTCCCCTGAGGCCCCCGGAGGCATGGCGGGGGGGGGTGGGGGGGGGGCTTTGCTCGTTGTGGATTTGTTTTAGTTTTGTTTTTATTTTTGCTATAATAATGGGACGGGAGGGGTTTCTGTCTCGATGATATGGTCTTTGGTGGGTCTGAGTGACTGATTGTTGTATGGATAGAAATGCACTGGTAAATGATTGAATATATATGTATATAGATATATTATTGTGTATATATATATGTATATATATATATACATATATGTATATATGCATATATATATACATATATATATATATATATATGTAAGTATATATAAGTATATATGTATATATATATATATACACACACACACACACACACACACACACACACACACACATATATATATATATATATATATATATATATATATATATATATATATATATGTATATATATATATATATATATATATATATACACACATCTATAAATACCAATGGACACAACGAGCCCACAGTCGAGCCCCCTCTTGCAACCAGCCTCGAAGCTCCACCCCGGCGAGCATCCCCCCCCCCCCTCAGCCCACAGTAGCCGCCCACCACCACACCTTGGCATGACGTGGGGCTACATTAGTAACCCCCTCATCATCATTAAGAAAGGAAATGTTCTTGTGAGACATGTGTGACGTGTCTCACACTCTCTCCTCTCCTTAACTAGGGAT
>BOPN01004952.1:72185-74685 GCA_017312705.2 Penaeus japonicus | reverse complement strand
TGATTGTTGTTATCATTACTATCATTATTGTTGTTATTATTGTTGTTGTTGTTATTATCATGATTGTTATTGACGTTGTTGTTGCTATTATTTTTGTTATCATCATGGCTGCTGTTATCCATATTATTGTTACAGTAAGAGAGATCCTGCGATTTCCTCAATATCTGTCACGAAATATTATCAAATTATTATGAAAATAAAGTAAGCTACTTAGTTCTTTTTGTTTGTTTGTTTTTTGGTTACGTATCGGCCATCAATTCGTTCATTTCCTTTGCAACGCACTTACAAAGAACAAAACGGCGACTATAACGTAGTAATAGCTCTGAAAATGACCTTTGTTGCCTACTTTATCAAAAATGGCCATTACCCACGTCGCACTGCACTACTTTTTTACACTAATTTGGCGAAATGTACATATTTCTTTTTATATTCCTGTTGCCATTTTTCTTATTTTCAAAATTAGTTTTAAAGAAAAAGAGAGAAAAAAAAGTCTTGAATACTTAGCGAGGGAACAAGAAAACCTTGATGGGTATTTGACATGAGCCAATCACTTCTGTCTCCTTATATATAAATGAAAATATCTTCTAGTAGCGTGACTCCTTCGCCCAGTTAACATGTAAGGTGCTGTAGTATGCCAGGAGTTAATTAAAGGCGGAGATGCCAATATGTTTTAAAATTCACAAGGAGAAGGAAATGACAATAGAAGGCACTCTGAAAGGAGGTTGTTCCCTTTTATTAAAGAGAGGGACAGAAACAGAGACATATGTGCGTACAGGTAAGAGAGAGAGAGAGTGAGAGAGAGAGAATGAGAGACAGAGAGAGAGAGGGTAGAAGGAGAGAGAGAGAGAAAGAAAGAGAGAGAGAGAGATAGAGAGAGAGAGAGAGAGAGAGAGAGAGAGAGAATGAGAGACAGAGAAAGAGGGTAGAAGGAGAGAGAGAGAGAGAGAGAGAGAGAGAGAGAGAGAGAGAGAGAGAGAGAGAGAGAGAGAGAGAGAGAGAGAGAGAGAGAGAGAGAGAGAGAGAGAGAGAGAGAGAGAGAGAGAGAGAGAGAGAGAAAGAGAGAGAGAAAGAGAGAGAGAGAGAGAGAATGAGAGACAGAAAAAGAGGGTAGAAAGAGAGAGAGGGTAGAAGGAGAGAGAGAGAGAGAGAGAGAGAGAGAGAGAGAGAGAGAGAGAGAGAGAGAGAGAGAGATGAGAGACAGAGAAAGAGGGTAGAAGGAGAGAGAGAGAGAGGATGGGAGAGAGAGAGAGAGACTGAGAAGGAGAAAGAGAGAAAGAAAGATAAAAAGAGAGACAGAAAGAAGGAAAGAAAGAGAAAGATTACGACACTTTTACGTAATATCTGAGGCAGAAAGGTCAAACGTGATACCTAAAGAAGGAAGAGAAACAGAGAAAAAAATATTTAAAGAGAGAGAGAAAAAGACACATAAAAAAACATACCCAAGATTCCAGCTATAAAAAGGCAGACCTTACAGAGACAAGTCCCTAACTCGAAGCTTAGTCAGAAAGAAGATGATACTTAACCTGACTTAAAGCTCTCCACCCCCCCTCTCCCTTCTCCCCTCTCCCCTCACCTCCCCTCCCCCACCCGTCACCTCCCGGTCGAAAAAAGGAAAAGTTAATATATAATTTTAAAATCCATAAAGACACCAGATGGTCGACATTCCAGGCGATTGGCAGTAAATCAGAGAGGAAGCGAGAGGAAAAGGTGGTACAGGTGGTTAGGGGAGAGTCTGGTGGAGATGGTGTCAGGTAGATAAGGTAGTCAGGTAGATAGATAATAAGGTAGATAGGTAGTAGGCTAGATAGATAGTAAGGTAGATAGGTAGTAAGGTAGATGGATAGTAAGGTGGATAGGTAGTAAGGTAGATATGTAGATAGATAGTAAGGTAGATAGGTAGTAAGGTAGATAGATAGTCAGGTAGATAGGTAGTAAGGTAGATAGGTAGTAAGGTAGATAGGTAGTAAGGTAGATAGGTTGTAAGGTAGATAGGTTGTAAGGTAGATAGGTTGTAAGGTAGATAGATAGTCAGGTAGATAGGTTGTAAGGTAGATAGGTTGTAAGGTAGATAGGTTGTAAGGTAGATAGATAGTGAGGTAGATAGGTAGTAAGGTAGATAGGTAGTAAGGTAGATAGATAGTCAGGTAGATAGGTTGTAAGGTAGATAGGTTGTAAGGTAGATAGGTTGTAAGGTAGATAGGTTGTAAGGTAGATAGGTTGTAAGGTAGATAGGTTGTAAGGTAGATAGGTAGTAAGGTAGATAGGTAGTAAGGTAGATAAGTAGTAAGGTAGATAGATAGTGAGGTAGATAGGTAGTAAGGTAGACAGGTAGTAAGGTAGATAGGTAGTAAGGTAGATAGGTAGTAAGGTAGATAGGTAGTAAGGTAGATAGGTAGTAAGGTAGATAGGTAGTAAGGTAGATAGGTAGTAAGGTAGATAGGTAGTAAGGTAGATAGGTAGTAAGGTAGATAGGTAGTAAGGTAGATACGTAGTCAGGTAG
>BOPN01004952.1:57185-59685 GCA_017312705.2 Penaeus japonicus | reverse complement strand
GATGGTGGTGGTATTGGAAATGGTGGGGATGGTGTTGGAGGTGATGATGGTGGTGATGTTGGTAATGGGGATGGTGGAGAAGATAGTGGTGGTGGTATTGATGATGGTGGTGGGGATGGTGATAGTGATGGGGATGATGGGGATGGCGGTAGTGATGGTGGTGATGTTGGGGTGGTGTTGATGGTGATGGTGGTGATGATTATGATAATTATGATGATAATGGTGATATTATCAATGATAGTAATGATGATTCTGGTATTGATAATGAGGATAATAATGTTAGTGATGATGATAATAATTATAATGATACTAATGATGATGATAATAATGATAAGAATAAGGATAATAATAATAACAATAATAGTAATAATGATGATGATGATGATGATGAAAAGGATAATAATGATGTTAATAATGATAATAATAGTAATAGAAAAAATAATAACAATGATAACAATGACCATAATACGCATAACATGAATACCCGAAAATAAAAACAAAGAACAAATAAATACAAAAAGACGCGAGTCAAAAAAAAAGAAAAAAAAGAAAAAAAAATCACCCCACATGAAAATCATATGCATTGGAGAAACAGCTGTCCGGTAGATACGCAGCTTCGAGAATACCTTAATGTTACAGGAGTAAACGCTAAGCTCAAATACCACCTGGCTACAAGTATACGAGTGATTAAAATAATAATAATAATAATAAAGATAAATAAATGAATAAATAAATAGAATAAAATAAAAAGTTTGGAAAAAGGTTGGAGGGGGATGGAGGAGGGAGGAGGAGGGGGGAGGAGGAGGGAGGTGGGAGTGGGAGAGGAGGAGGAGGAGGGAGGAGGGAGGAGGAGGGAGGAGGAGGGGGAGAGGGAGAGGAGGAGGGGGAGGAGGAGGGGGGGGGGGGGGGGGGGGGGGGGGGGGGGGGGGGGGGGGGGGGGGGGGGGGGGGGGGGGGGGGGGGGGGGGGGGGGGAGGAGGAGGAGGAGGAGGGAGGAGGAGGAGGAGGAGGAGGAGAAAGAGGAGGAGGAGGAGGAGGAGGAGGGGGGGGGGGGGGGGGGGGGGGGGGGGGGGGGGGGGGGGGGGGGGGGGGGGGAGAGAGAGGGAGGGGGAGGGGGGGGGGGGGGGGGGGGGGGGGGGGGGGGGGGGGGAGGAGGGGGAGGAGGAGGAGGAGGGAGGAGGAGGAGGGAGAGGAAGAGCAGGAGGAGGGAGTAGGAGGAGGAGGAGGAGGAGGTGGGAGGGATGACAAGAAGGTAAGGGTATGGTGGAGGGATGAGAGAGAAAGAGAGAGTGAGAGAGAGTGAGTGAGAGAGAGAGAGAGAGAGAGAGAGAAAGAGAGAGAGAGAGAGAGAGAGAGAGAGAGAGAGAGAGAGAGAGAGAGAGAGAGAGAGAGAGAGAGAGAGAGAGAGAGAGAGAGAGAGAGAGAGAGAGAGAGAGAGAGAGAGGGAGAGAGTCAGAAAGAAAAAGAAAATAAAAACAGAAAAAAAAGTTTCCCATCGGCTTGTACAAGAAGACACTGAATTCTTCCCTACATGTTCGGAGGCGAGCGAAAGAGACATCCGTAACGATCGGAGAAAAAGGCAAGGCACAGCTGCAGCGACGAGCAGCAGGAAGCCGCCGTCGGACAATGGACTGTGAAACACTTCAGCTTGAGGTTAATGAGAATAATTGAGTGAAGTCTGGACCATGTTGTCCCCAGATGGTCGTTGGGCGTGGCTAATGACCCGTGATTAACGACCTAACATGCTCACCGGAGTTGCGACATTAACCCTGTGAACGATGGTTGTCCGTAGAAGCCGCTCGGGAAGTTGGGTGGGGGGAGGGTGGGGGAAGCGGGGGAGGGGGAGGGGGAGAGGAGGGAGGAGTGAGGGGAAGAGGGGGAGGAGGGAGGGGAGGGAAGTTGGGGAGGGGGAGGGGGAGGTTGGGGGTACGGGACATGGTGGGATACAGCAATTCGGTGTGAATTCTCTTACTCTCTCTTTCTCTCATCTTTTTTTTTCTCTCCCTCTCTTTATGTACGTATTCATGTATGTATTTTGCATATGTATGTGTGTATGTAAGTATGAACGCATGTATGTATGTATGTATATGTATGTGTGTGTGTGTATGTATGCATCTATGTAGGAATATATGCATATATGAAGACATGCAAGTATTTATGCATGCCATATCTGCATGCATCTACTGCACACGCCATGTACAGAGCCGTCCCTGCACACTCGTCCCATAACTCCCTCGGGGGAGCGTCGCCCCCCAGGCGTTTCACACAGGATCATGCTCTTGCTGCGGAGCTTCTTGCATAATAAACATCCCAGCATGTTTAACGTTAGACGCACCTGCCGCCCATACCATAACTCTGGCCAAATATGCCGGCGCTTAAGTACAACCGACTGAATTTTACACTTTCTTACGAACCAATTAGGCCCATTGGAGTCCCTGGCGCTGCCGGGGAGACGTCGATATGGAGGGGGACTTGTGGACAAGATTGCCTTTTGGCTCGTC
>BOPN01004952.1:40000-42500 GCA_017312705.2 Penaeus japonicus | reverse complement strand
GCGTGACCTCTGGCACTAACCGAGCCCTGCAAGACGAAAACCCAGCAAGGGGGCAGACGTCTTTACGTTACGTGTTGACCTTTATATTGCAAGTAACAACAGCTCGAGCAATTGGAGGGTGTGCTACGTATTTTTTCATGTCAATTGCATATGATGATGGTGGTGGTGGTGGTGATGGTGATGGTGGTGATTGTGATGGTGGTGGTGGTGGTGATGGGTGTGGTGGTGGGGATGGTGGTGGTAGTGGTGGTGGTGATGGTGGTGATGGGGGTGGTGATGGTGGCAGTGGTGGTGGTGGCGGTGGTGCTGATGGGGATGGTGATGGTGAGGGTGGTGGTGATGGTGGTGGGGATGGTGATGATGGGGATGGTGGTGGGGTTGGTGATGATGGGGATGGTGGTAGTGATGGTGATGATGAGGGTGGTGGTGATGGTGTTGGTGATGATGGTGATGATTATGATAATTATGATGATAATGGTGATAGTATCAATGATAGTAATGATGATTCTGGTATTGATAATGATGATAATAATGTTAGTGATGATGATAATTATGATGATACTAATGATGTTGATAATAATGATAACAATAAGGATAATAATAATAACAATGATAGTAATGAACATGAACACCCGAAAATAAAAACAAAGAACAAATAAATACAAAAATACGTGAGTCAAAAAAAAAAATCACCCCACATGAAAATCATATGCATTGGAGAAACAGCTGTCCGGTAGATACGCAGCTTCGAGAATACCTCAATGTTACAGGAGTAAACGCTAAGCTGAAATACCACCTGGCTACAAGTATACGAGTGATTATAAAAAAAAAAGAGAAAAAAAAAAGAAAGAATAAATAAATAAATAAATAAAAAGCGATACCCAAAATCACAGCCTTTAAGACATTTGCTGTTAATACAGGTCGGATGGACAGTATAACATCAACCCTCGCTGTCAGTCTTAATTCAGCCTCGCTCGACCACTCTATTCCGAACACAAATAAAACAGACACGAACCGGAGGCGCTATGGCCACCTCGCACCGATCTCCACGACTCATAATCTGTTGCTTTCTTGCAGTGCAATTGGAGGTTTGGTTGATCATCCTTGCTGGTGTGATTTTGTTCTTTGTGAGGAGGAGGAGGAGGGAGGGAGGGAGGGAGGGAGGAGGGAGGGAGGGGGAGGTGGGGAGCAGGAGGAGGGAGTAGGAGGAGGAGGAGGAGGAGGTGGGAGGGATGACAAGAAGGTAAGGGTATGGTGGAGGGATGAGAAAGAAAGAGAGAGTGAGAGAGAGTGAGTGAGAGAGAGAGAGAGAGAGAAAGAGAGAGAGAGAGAGAGAGAGAGAGAGAGAGAGAGAGAGAGAGAGAGAGAGAGAGAGAGAGAGAGAGAGAGAGAGAGAGAGAGAGAGAGAGAGAGAAAGAAAGAGAGAGAGAGAGAGACAGAGAGAGAGAGAGAGAAAGAGAACGAGAGAGAGAAAAAAAATACAGAAAGAGAAAGAGAGAGAGACAGAGAGAGAGAGAGAGACAAAGACAGAGACATAGACAAAGAAACATAGAAAGAGAAACAGAGACAGAAAGAAAAATAAAATAAAAACAGAAGAAAAAAAGTTTCCCATCGGCTTGTAGAAGAAGACACGGACTTCCTCCCTACATGTTCGGAGGCGAGCGAAAGAGACATCCGTAACGATCGGAGAAAAAGGCAAGGCACAGCTGCAGCGACGAGCAGCAGGAAGCCGCCGTCGGACAATGGACTGTGAAACACTTCAGCTTGAGGTTAATGAGAATAATTGAGTGAAGTCTGGACCATGTTGTCCCCAGATGGTCGTTGGGCGTGGCTAATGACCCGTGATTAACGACCTAACATGCTCACCGGAGTTGCGACATTAACCCTGTGAACGATGGTTGTCCGTAGAAGCCGCTCGGGAAGTTGGGTGGGGGGAGGGTGGGGGAAGCGGGGGAGGGGGAGGGGGAGAGGAGGGAGGAGTGAGGGGAAGAGGGGGAGGAGGGAGGGGAGGGAAGTTGGGGAGGGGGAGGGGGAGGTTGGGGGTACGGGACATGGTGGGTTACAACAATTCGGTGTGAATTCTCTTACTCTCTCTTTCTCTCTTATCTTTTTTTTTTCCCTCCCTCTCTTTATGTACGTATTCATGTATGTATTTTGCATATGTATGTGTGTATGTAAGTATGAACGCATGTATGTATGTATGTATGTATATGTATGTATGTGTGTGTGTGTATGTATGCATCAATGTAGGAATATATGCATATATGAAGACATGCAAGTATTTATGCATGCCATATCTGCATGCATCTACTGCACACGCCATGTACAGAGCCGTCCCTGCACACTCGTCCCATAACTCCCCCGGGGGAGCGTCGCCCCCCAGGCGTTTCACACAGGATCATGCTCTTGCTGCGGAGCTTCTTGCATAATAAACATCCCGGCATGTTTAACGTTAGACGCACCTGCCGCCCATACCATAACTCTGGCCAAATATGCCGGC
>BOPN01004952.1:22500-25000 GCA_017312705.2 Penaeus japonicus | reverse complement strand
CTCCCTCCTCCTCCCTCCTCCTCCTCCCTCCTCCCTCCTCCCTCCTCCCTCCCTCCTCCTCCCTCCTCCTCCTCCTCCTCCTCCTCCTCCTCCCCCTCCTCTTTCTCTTCCCCTATGAGCAAATAAGCTTAACTCACCCTATGCTTGTCAACGTGTAGGGGTCTAAGGTTGGGGTCAAAGAGCAGAATCGCGGGGTCCAGGTTAACGGGGGACTGACGGCGGCCGTGGGTACAAAGGGACCATTCGGGGTTGATAAGACCCCAAAACTGAGGACCTGTGGAGAATAAAGAGGACGCGTGTCTGTTAAAAGAGGAAGACCTCAAGAAGGGAATAAGAACCATTTGTAAGGTAGGTTTTTTTTCTTTTCTTTTCTTTTTTTCAAGATTTATTTTACGTTTTTTTTAATATCATCATTAGTTTTTTTCATTCTATTTATTTAATCTTTTTTTTCTTTCTTTTTTGTGTAATTGGCATGGGATTTTATTTTTTTCAAACCTAAAGGTAGATGAAAAAAAGAAAAAAAAGAACACAATTGTAATTGGCATGGGATTTTCTTTTTTCAGACCTAAAGGTAGATGAAAAAAAAGAAAAAAAGAACACAAATTGCAAAAAAGATCGAGTAAAGTAAAAGAAGAATGAGACAAAAAAAAAATATAACAAATCCCAATACCAATAACACATCAATACAAACAAACAAGTACAAATACTAATAATAAATACCAATATAATTCAGAAAAAATAAAATAAAACGATCTCAAACTCACCCGAGATTCCGTCATAGGTCCACCACTTCCCCCAGTCCCAGCTGACTCCCAGGCCACCTGTGCAAGAAGCGTTCAATTAGTCTCACTCGTTCAGGTAATGTCTTATTATCTTACTGTCTTGTTGACGGCTTTTGTGCAACTATCTATTGCCTTTTTAGGTGAAGAGTTAAGGATTCAGGAAGAATTTTGTATGTGAAGTTATAAACTAGAATTATTAATGTGTTGTTTGGTACATGTATTTATGCATTAGCATACATATTCATATATATGAATGCAGAGATAAACTCAATCATTGATACATATATACATAAATGCAAGTAGTGTGTTTTTTTGTTGTTGTTTTTTTGTGTACGTAAATACAGGTATACGTACATGTGTGTGTGTGTGTGTGTGTGCGTAAATACAGGTATACGTACATTGTGTGTGTGTGTGTGTGTGTGTGTGTATGCCTATCTATTTTTGATTATATAACACGGGCGAGAGAGACAATCGCCGAAGAAAAGTTTCCGCCAAAGCTTTTCACAAATTTCCGGTACAAGTAGACTGTAATTATACCCCTTATTATCGTCATTAATATCGACGTTATTCTTTCGTTAAACGGAAAACATTTACCTGAATACCAACAAGGATTTACTATCTGGTTTCGGAATTAATTACCTTATTCATACACACATAAAAGGCTGTTCAAACATTTTGACATTTTCACAAGCCCGGCCGGAAGGGGGGATAGGGGGAGGGGAGGGGGGGTAAGTGGACAGAGGGATGGGGGTATGGGGGAGAGGGGGGGAGAGGAGGAGTGGGGGTGAGGATGGGGTGCAGGGGGGGAGAGAGGGGGGGAAAGGCAGAGAAGGCCAGAAAAATAAAAGGAAAAAGAGGAGTTGGGATACGGGGAGGAAAGAATGGAGAAGAAGAGGAGGAGGAGGAGGAGGGACGAAGGAAGGGAAGGAGAGGGAAAAGGCTACGGAAAATATCCTCCTTTGAAAATCCGACTTCCCTTCCCCCAACCTCCGCCCCCCCCCCAAAAAAAAAAAGTTCCAAAAATACATATATTTAAAAAAAAAAAAAAAAAATATATATATATATATATATATATATATATATATATATATATGCATACATAAAAAAGATACCAATCCATTCAAAACCGCTAAAAAAAATCATATACCCTTTTTTTCCCTCTCGTTTTTCAAATCAAAATTACTCTTAAAGAACATAGTCTCGTCCACCATACATATATATTTTTTCTCCCCATTTCTGAATATACGATTTTTCAATCTCTTTCTCTCACACACGAATGAGTAAGACGATGGAGCGAGAGACTGGCGAATCCCCATCCAAATTCAGTCATGTGATTGAATATGCAGCGTATCTATGGCAATGATTAGTTCTTCTTTCATGTTCTTTATTGCTGTCATTTATTATTATATATTATTATTCTTACTGTTGTTGTTTATGATTATCATTATCTTTATTATTCATATTATTATTGTCATCATTATTAGTATGGTGACTATCACTCTCTATTTCTTTATCATTATCATCATTGTTACTAATATCATTGTCACCATTATCATTATCTTTATTTTTGTTGATGCTGCAACTGCTGTTATTGTATTTATTCAATCTGCAAATATTGTCAGCATGATTATGATATATATCATTATTCCTATTATCATTATAAGTCACTATAAGTTACTGTTGTTTTTTATCAGTATCACGATCCTTAACACCATCAT
>BOPN01004951.1:90000-110337 GCA_017312705.2 Penaeus japonicus | reverse complement strand
CCCTCCCCCTCCCTTTCTCTCCCTCTCTCCTTTCTTCCCAAAGCCTCCCCGAACCGAGCGAAGGAAGTTCCGGATGGGAAAATTGCGAAAGTTGGTATTTCTCTGGAAATAGCCGTTTTTTAATTTGAGAAAGTTGAAAGAGTGTTCAGCTTGGTAAGAGTCCACTACCGTTCCGAAGGAGAATGGAGTGAACGGACCGCGCGCCTTCGTGGGTGTGGGGGGGTGGGGATGGAGGGGGGGGGTTGTGATTGTGATTGTGATTGTGTGTGTGTGGACGGGTGGTTGTGTGTCTTGATCGGGGGGGTGGGGGGGGGTCAGTTTGTGTGTGTGTGTGTGTTTGTGTGTGTGTGTGTGTGTTTGTGTGTGTGTGTGTGTGTGTGTGTGTTTGTGTGTGTGTGTGTGTGTGTGTGTGTGTCTGTGTGTGTGTGTGTGTGTGTTTTATCTTTTGTCATAATTTGTTTTAGCGTGTGTATGTGTCTATGTTTAGATGGGTTTGTGTTGGAGAAAGAGGAAGTGAAGTGGAGAAGGATAGAGAGAAACGGGCAGAGAGGGATCGGAAGGATAGAAGATGGGTACAGATAGAGTGAGAAGGAAAAAAGCGGAACTTAAAAAAAGAAGAACAATAATTGTAACACAGATAACAGCAAACGAGACAGTTATCAACATCGAAACACACTATCACTTTAGATCGCTCTGGAAAAAAAAATATATATATACACACTCCACCCACCCGCCCACCCACCCGACCACCGCGCACGCAAAGACAGACGCCCGCAAGTCGAACCAGATTGTAACTTCATTAAAGGTATCCTCTTCTGAAGGGAGTTGCTGAGTGTTGACACAGCGCCGCTTGTATGACTACCGCCCCGAGTCAAAGGGATTTCGGTCGCGCCTCGCTAATCTCTTCCCTTCCTTTTCTCTTTCTCTCTCTCTCTTTCTCTTTCATTCTCTCTCTCGGTCTGCCTCTCTTTGACTCTCTCTCTCTCTCTCTCGGTCTGCCTCTCTTTCTCTCTCTCGGTCTGCCTCTCTTTCTCTCTCTCTCTCTCTCTCTCTCTCTCTCTCTCTCTCTCTCTCTCTCTCTCTCTCTCTCTCTCTCTCTCTCTCTCTCTCTCTCTCTTTCTGTTTCTCTCTTTCTCTCTGATATGAATTTATTCAACGACTTACAATTATTTCAAACAAGATGCATTTTTCATGAGAGATGGCGCACAGCCGATGACGTGTTGGCGCATGCACTTGTTGCTCTCTCTCTCTCTCTCTCTCTCTCTCTCTCTCTCTCTCTCTCTCTCGTCCTTTCTCCTGTGCAGATCCTACCACATCCTTTTCCTCCGGTCACTCCTTAGCCAAATGCTCCGCAAACCGCAAACACTTCCTTTTGTTTGTTTGTTTTTTGTGAGAGATACTATCTTTGTCTGCCTTCCGCTCTCTCTCCCTCTCTATCTAGCTATCTGTCTGTCTTTGTATTTCCCTCTGTCTCTTTCTGTCTCTCTTTCTCCCTCCCTCCCTCCCTCCCTTTATCCTCCTTCCCTCTCTGGCTTCTTTGCCTTCCCTCCTTCCTCGATTTTTCTCTGGGCTGCTTCCCTCTCCTTCCTTCCTTCCTCCTTCCTCCTTCCTTCCTTCCTTCCTTCCTTCGCCCTCTTAGTGGAGTTCATTTCTCGACTCAATATCCGCGAGTTGTGCCGGTCCTTTATTGCCTTTCTTTCGTTTTTCCTTGTTTCCCCTACTCTTGTCCCCTCGCCCCTGGCTTCCCCTTCTTGGTGCTTCTGCCGCTGCGTCTGGTCCCTAGCTGAGCCCCTGGTAGTGCGGCGCTCTCATCTCCCCTCTCCTCTTCTCCCCCCCCTTCCCTCTCCTTTCCCTCCCCACCCCTTTCCCTTCTCTCTCCTTTCCCTCCCCACCCCTTTCCCTTCTCTCTCCCTCCCTACCCTTCCCTCTCCCTCCCCACCCTCCCCATCTCCCCCAGCCTATTCTTTTCCTTCTATCTTCTTTCCACTCCCCTCCCTTCCTTTCCCTTCCCTCACCTCCCCTTCCCTCCCTTCCCTTCCTTTCGTTGACATCTGGGCTTATTTTCTCTTCCTCTCCCCTCGCCGCTCTTCTTGCGATCCCTTCTCCATCCCTTGCAATATATATTCATAATCGTGAAGTGGAGATGAGTATATATGGTTTATTGTGTCACTTGTGGTTTAGTCGGAGTGTAAGGGTTAAGGGAAAGAGTGGAGGGGGGGGAGGCAAGGGGGAGGAATGGGAGTAGGGGTGGGGGGGTAGGCGTTGTGTGTCTGGATGTTGTCTGGATGTCTGGTGTCTGTCTGTATGGGTCTCTTTGTCCGCGTGTCTGTCGCTGGTTGTATTGGTATTGATTCGGTCGGCCAAGCACGTGGGATAATTTGTCCCCGTTTGGATTTTAATTGACATTGATGTGAGCGTCAGCGATAGTTTAAACAGCCCTTTGACGCTTTATGGAGGGAGGGAGGGAGGGAGGGAGGGAGGAAGGAGGAGGGAAGGAAAAAATGAAAGGGGATGGGGGGGAAACGAGGGAAGGAGAGAGAGATGGAGGGAGGAAGGGAAGGAGGGGGGAGGGTGGGAAGGAGGGGAGAGGGAGGGATGGAGGGTTTAGAGGAAGGAACGAGGGGGGGGGGGGTGAGAGGGAGGGAAGGAAGGACAGAAAAAAAAGGGAAATAAAAATGTCACTCCCTGTTAATGCGTTTGTTCGCCCCGTTTTCTGCATGCTTTTGTGTCAGCGACTCTGACTCGTGACTCCATTTACTGACCCCTTCTCTCTCTCACTCTCTCTCACTCTTTCTTTCTATGTCTTTTTCTCTTTCTCTTCTTCCTTTGATTTTCTTTCTTTTTCTTCGTCTTTCTCTTCTCTGTTCATATACTTCAAGACTCATATCCAGCAGCGACGGCCTGTCAACACTCGCTCCTTTGCTCTTGCAATCTTGTTACTGTTTTTTCCCGTTTGCAATTTGCATTTCGCTTGTGCTTTCTCTCTAAGTTTTTTTTTTCTCTTTGTCTTTCTCTGCTCTTCTTTTTTCTTTCGATTTATTTTTTTTATTTTTCTCTCCCTTCCCTTCCTTTCCCTCCCCTTCCTACCATCCTCTTTTTTCCCCTCTTATCCCCCTCCCTCTCCTCCCTTTTCCCCTTGATCACCCCCGCCCCCCGTCCTCTCCCCCCACCCCATGTCCTCTCCCTCGCCCCCCGCCCTCTCCCCTGGGCCGTGGCAGCCTCAGCCCGGGAGCCGAGTCACGAACTTCTCCCTTGCACCGAATTTATGAGTTGACAACTCTCGCCAGACCAGGATGTGTCTGTTCGACGTGTTTCTTGGGTTCTCCTCGTTTTCTCTCTCTCCTCTTTCCTCTCTCCTTTGCTCTGCTCTGCTCTGCTCTCTCTCCTCAATCCCCCCTCCCCCCTCCCCCCCACTCTCTCTCTCTCTCCTCTCTCTCTCTCTCTCTCTCTCTCTCTCTCTCTCTCTCTCTCTCTCTCTCGTAGGAACTTGTAACATTTTCCCTTTTAAACTGCTCGGACCGAAGTTCTGCTCTGGTCGCTTCACGCTCTCTCTCTCTCTGTTCTCTTCTCTTCTCTTCTCTTTGTCTTCTCTCATCTCTCTCATATTTATGTAAATGTTGGGAGGCCTTCATCATCTTCCTTGCCCTTTCTCTTTCTTTCCTCCTCCTCCTCCTCCTTCTTCTCCTTCTCCCTTTTCCTTCTTTTCCACCTCCTGCTTATTCATCAAGCTGCTCTTTTTCGCCGTTCCGTATTTTCTTGCGTCGCATCTCCTCTCTTCTTTTGATATTTTATTCTCCCTTATCAATACTTCCCTCGTTCTTAATTACGGTGATCTACGTAATACAAGGAATGTGTATGTATGTACGCATAGATGTGTGTACGTGTGTATCTTTGAATATCTGTATCAATGCGCATATCTGTATCGGGGAAAATATTATCACGTGTGTGTAAGTATGTCTGTGTGTGTGGGTATGTATGTATGTGCGTGCGTGCGTGCGGGCGTGCGTGCGGGCGGGCGAGCGGGCGATCAGCGACGCCGGCTGAGGGTCGAGGGTAGAGAGGGGACGCGAGGGGACGCGAGGGCGCGGCCACATACACCTCATTGACCAGCACAGCGGCCGCCTCCTCCGGGAGCCTCAATTACCCCAACCCTCGCCATAACGAGCGCCCTCACTTCCCAATCCTCCAGTCCTTGAATCCATCCTCTATCCTCAATCCTCCATCCTCTATCCTTCCTCTATCCTGACCAGCTCTACCCGGAGTTCCCAGACCTTCATTCCCACCACCTGCATCTCGGTCTTTTTTTTTTTTTTTTCTTCCTCTTTTTTTTTTTTAGCTCCATCCTCCCCCTCCCTCCCCCTCCCCCTCATGTCCCCTTTTCCATATAAGCCGCCTGTGACCACCTGCGCCGCCGCTCTCTTGCTGTAAGCCAGGCCCTTCCCGTTTGCACTAACCTTTTTATTTTATTTTCATTTAGGTCTTTTTTTTTTTCTTTTACTTTTTTTTTTTTTGTTTATTATTGTTTTGTTTTGTTTTGTTTTTGGTTTTACCTTAGGCCGTCGAGAACCAGATAGCTGAGTTAGGTCTGCCACCCTCTTCCCCCTCCCCCCCTCCCCCTCCTCTCCCCTTCCTTCCAACCCCATTCCATATCTAATCAGTATTACTCCCTCCCCCTACCCCCGTTCCCTCCCACTCCATCTCATCCTTCCCTCCCCTCATTCCATCCCCTTCCCTTCCTTCTTCCTTCTTTTATCTTCTCCATATTCGGAAACACGTCGTCTCTATCCTTCACAGCATCCCTTTATCCCACTCTCTCTCTACTACCTACCCCTCCTTCTCCCCCCCCCCTCTATTCCCCTCTCATCCCTCATGCTATGTCCCCGCACCTGAATTTGATTCGGGTCATTTTGCCTTTAGTCTGGTCGAGTTGTCCCTTCCTTTCCTCCCCTTCCATATCCCATTCCCTCCTCTCCTATCTCAACTCCGATTCCCCTCCTTTCCCCTCCCTTCCCCTCCCTTCCCCTTCTCCTTTCCCTGTTATGCCCTCCCCCTCCCCTCCCCTCCCCTCCCCTCCCCTCCCCTCCCCTCCCCTCCTTACCCCGCTATACCCATCCCGCACTCTCCCCTCCCTTCATCCCCTCCCCTCCCCTCCCCTCCCCTCCCTCACCAGCTGTTGCGATGGCTGTTGGTGTGGTTAGGGTCTGTTATGTCTTCCTTGTCTTTATGTGGAGATTTCTACTTGTTTGTTTATTTGTTTACGTACTTATCTTTATGATTACAAACACTTTTTTTTTGTATTTATGTGTACGGAATAACGATCTGGTAATTGAGTAGCCGCTTGCTTAAAATTTTCTAGGAGTTGTTTGTCATGTCAAGGCATTTGTCAAGGTACTCATTTGCATACAGAAGAGGGTAAGGGGGAGAGAGAGAGAGAGGGAGAGAGAAAGAGAAAGGGGGGGAGAGTGTGAGAGAGAGTGAGAAAGAAAGAAAGAAAGAAAGAAAGAAAGAGTGAGAGGGGGGGAGAAGGACAATCAAGGAAGTTATTGCCACTCATTACGGCTTTTGTTGAAGGCTGCGTTGGTATTTTATGGCTGATAAAAAGCCTCGTTTTGATACGGAATCGTTTGAATGGTCTTGTCGGACGGGGGGAGGGGGGGGGAGGCGTGCTAATAATCGTCTGCTTAATTACCTCAGTGTGTCCGTTGGCTGTGTTAATTTCTGCCCCCCCCCTCTCTCTCTCTCTCTCTCTCTCTCTCTCTCTCTCTCTCTCTCTCTCTCTCTCTCTCTCTCTCTCTCTCTCTCTCTCTCTCTCTCCCTCCCTCTCTCTCTCTCCCTCTCTCCCTCCCCTCCCTCCCTCCCTCCCTCCCTCCCTCCCTCCTTACCTACCCTCTATCCCTCTCTATCGTCCCGTCCTCCCTCTATCCTCCATTCCTCTCCTTCTCTCCCTCCCTCTCTCCCTTCCCCCCCCTTCCACCCCCCACCCCCCCATCTTCGAACTCGTATCTCACACGCAGAGATATTGCTGCGAGTTTACGCTGGGTTAGTATTGTTCCCCTTCGGCCAGTGTTTTTTAGCCCTTTGATCAGTGTTATTGCTGCTCGCCCGCCCGCGTCTCTGGCCCTCGAGGTGTGGGTGGCTCTGTAATGCTGCTTTTGTCACTCTCTCTTATTTTTATTTATTTATTTATTATTTTTGTTTTTGTTCTCTCTTTTGTTTTTTTGTTCTTGTTTTTAGTTTGTTTCTTTTGTAATATCCACTCCGCCACCTCTCTTAGCTTTTTTTTTTCTCTTATCTACCTACCTACCTATCAAAATTTACTAAAATTCACTTCCTCCCCCTCCCCCTCTGCTTCCTTTGCCTCGTCCTAAACGCCACATCCGCCATCCTCTTTGCCACTCCACCGCTCTCTTCCACTTCTGTTAATGGCTCCCCTCAAGGAAAGGGAGAAGCTAGCTAGCATATCCAGAGTGGAGATGGGGCTGTGGCGTGGCAGGCGCTCTTCTTTTCCTGGTGCATTAGTGCCGTATGCCAGCCCGTTTTGTGCCAGCCTCTCCTCTTGTCTGTATGTCTATCTCTTTCTCTCTCTTTCTCTCTTTCTTTCTCTCTCACTATCACTCTCACTCTCACTCTCACTCTCACTCATTCCCCCTCTCCCCTCTCACTCGTCTGGATATTATGAGGCGCTGTTCCCCCAAGATAATGCCGGACCTACATGCCGTCGTAAGGTCCATTTAGCCATCCTAAAAGGGTGCGGCGGTCGCCCTAGCTGCGTCCGTCGCCTGAGCGCCCCATATTCTAGAACATTCCTATTAGCATGTTGGCGCTCATCCCATTTCCAGACCACGTAGCGCTAAGGCCTGCGGAATAGTAGGCGCTGTCGGACGGAGGGAGGGAGGGAGGGGGAGGGGGGGGGTAGAATGGGATGTGGGGGAGAGAATGATGTGGGTAGGAAGGGGAGGGGAGAGGGGGTCAGGAAGGGGAGGGGGGATGGGGGGGGAGCGATCCCTGGATTAAGGATTTCGCGGAGATCGTGTATGGGCTATCAGGTGAGGGGACGGCCGAGGGGCGGATTCGCTCCCCTCGCTGCCGCTGATCTGATCGAAGGCGGCGTCCGGAGAGCCTCCTGCCGCCGGCTGATCCCCCGGTGTGGCCTTGGGGGAGGGGGGGAGACATACATAGAGAGGGAGGGAATGAGAGAGAGAGAGAGAGAGAATATCAACGAGACAGCAGACAACAGAACTTCATCCCCTCAAGAATCCGTGCCAAAAAACGCCCGCGGCGATAAGGATGCGTAGGACTCCATCCCCAGAAATTCCTCTCCGAGTGTGCCGGACCCCAAGAACTCCTCCTCAACAGGCACGTGCGCAGGAAATGCCTGTCTGTCTGTCTGTCTGTCTGTCTGTCGGCCGTGTGTGTTTTTTTTCCCCTCAGCCTCGTTATCAACGCTGTCAGGCACGCGTCAAGAAGTTGAGATTTCTTCCTCCGTGACGAAAATCCGGACGCCACGAATATGCCGCGGTTGATACGGGCGGCGGTGCGGGGCGTCCCCTGGTGTCGTCTGCGGCGGCGGGAGTGGCGGTAGCGGCGGCGAAACTTTTTCTTTTTGAGAAAGGAAATAACAGATGCGGGCAAACAGATAGATAGAAATAAGCAGTGTGTAGGTCTGTGTGTACGTGAAAGAGAAAGAGAGAGAGAGAGAGAGAGAGAGAGAGAGAGAGAGAGAGAGAGAGAGAGAGAGAGAATATATGTATATGTATGAAAGGGAGAAAGAATATATATGTATTGTATATATGTATATATATATATATATATATATATATATATATATATATATATATGTGTGTGTGTGTGTGTGTGTGTATGTGTGTGTGGGTGAAAGAAGGAAAGATTTTATAAACAGAAGAAGGATTGGTGTCAGAATGAAATCGTAAAGCAAGTCTAATTGTGCGAGATGGTAAAATATTAACGAGACTAACCCGGATTTTACGAAAAGAGGGCGAGGGAAGGGACAAAGTTTCTGAAGTTTTACCCTGGGAAGAAGAAGAAGAAAATGAAGACAATGAGCTTTCGAAACTTTAAAATGCTATTTTAAGATGCTATTTTTGATCATGTGTTCGTTGTCGTTTAATTGTTGTTTGGAAAATTAGTTAGATAATTAAAAGGGGGAGGGAGGGAGAGAGGAGGGGACGATGGAGGGTAGAAGGAAAGTGAGAAGAAATCGATATCAAGGAAAAGGCAAGACGGGAGCGAAGGAACTTGGTAACGTATGGGAAATGCCGTAGTGGGCGTGGCTATGCCGTACTCCACCCCCTCCCCCTCCCCCTCCCCCGCTATTGACATGAAACACGTCAAGACCCTATCATTTTCCCCTTGGACGAGTGACTAACATATCTTTTGTTTATAACTCGCTCTGAATGATCTGTTACCGGTATAATTATTGTTTATGTTTATGTGTATTGTATAATAATTTATGTTATCTTTCATTTCAGGTGCGTATGACAGGTGTTGACTGAGGTGCAGTTGGTCTTCGTAAGTGTTCTTTGTATTGCGTTTCTAGTCGCTGTCATGAGATTAATATGAACATGTTGTTCGTTTCCTTATTGTGATTAAAGGTATTCACAATTGCTTTATAAAATGTATTCCCCTATATGCTTTATGTGCAAATCGTAAAAGGATAAAATTCTTAATAAAGGGCCCTGAAAATATCGGTTTAGGGTGAAAAGGAAAGGGGGAGAGAGAGAGAGAGAGAGAGAGAGAGAGAGAGAGAGAGAGAGAGAGAGAGAGAGAGAGAGAGAGAGAGAGAGAGAGAGGGGGGGGGGGGGGGGGGGGGGGGGGGGGGGGGGGGGGGGGGGGAGGGAGAGTGTGTGAGTGTGTGTGGCCGGGTGCATTTCCTCCCCCTATTCAGTCAAGTAACTAAGTGCGCCCTCATGTACGCCGCCAAATGTCTAGGTTTCTAAGTGAGAAATATGGTCACGTGACTTGAGCTTCCCTCTTCTAATGGTGCTTTGGTAGTACTGGGGTGTATTTAGTCTAGGGGAAATCACGCCAGCTTTCATGTACTTTTTTTTAAGGGGGCATAGGGGATTTTGTATTGCCTGTCGAACTGATGTGTATTTTTAAGATTAATATTGTTAGTTTATTTTTACTGGACAGAGAACCGAGGGGAAAATCAGTAGAAGAAATGGGAGGAAAAAACAAGAGGGATAATGGGCATTTAGGGAGAGGAAAGAGATTTAGAAACCGTGTGATCGCATGGATGGAAGTTCTCTCTTTTATCGAAATAAATTCAGTCTCCGCTTCGGTAAGCTGGACATACCTTTTGTTTAGCCTTTGTTTGTGGACATCTGCCATGTATATTTACCTCTCCCCTTCCCCTATTGCCCACCTGGCGAGTTCTCTTGGCATTGCAAAGCCTTGCAGGTCACACCACTACCTCTTATTCAGAGCTGCAAACATTGCACAGCTGGCAGAAGCTTAGCCTCCGGTATGCAAGGTTGGGAACACCCGAAATAAAAGTATGTGTGTGTGTGTTCACTCTCCGAAGCCAGGATTTACCAGCCTTCCTATCAGAGATTACGGGAAGGAAGTTAGACAGGAAGAAGAAGAAGAAGAAAAAAAAGAAGAAAAGATCTTAGGCGAGTTTCTTGTCTTTTATTTCCCTGCTCCTCCTTGCCTTCGGCTCTGCGTCTTCGCTCTTGCAGAATCGGGGCTCAAGGAGGGCCTGGGGGTGCGGCCTAGCCCCTCGTCTCTTATCCTCCCTCCTCAGGTCTTTACCCCGGATCCCTTATCATTTGTCCTCTCTCTCTCTCTCTCTCTCTCTCTCTCTCTCTCTCTCTCTCTCTCTCTCTCTCTCTCTCTCTCTCTCTCTCTCTCTCTCTCTCTCTCTCTCTCTCTCTCTCTCTCTCTCTCTCTCTCTCTCTCTCTCTCTCTCTCTCTCTCTCTCTCTCTCTCTCTCTCTCTCTCTCTCTCTCTCTCTCTCTCTCTCTCTCTCTCTCTCTCTCTCTCTCTCTTTCTCTTTCCTCTTCTCCTCCTCTCTACCCCTTTCTTGATCCTACTTTCTCTTTTCCCTTTCTTTATTCCTCTGTCATCTACCTTTTATTTCCTTCCCTCTCCTAATTATCGCTCCTCCCCATTCTCTCTGACAACGCTTCACGTGACAAAGCAGAACGGATAAACGTGAAAAGGGGTCTCCCCCCCCCTCCCTATCACAGACGGAAGAGGTGGAGTGGGGTGAGGAGGGGAGAGTGGAAGGGGAAGGGGAAGGGGAAGGGAGGGGAAGGGAGGTGAGGCAAGGGAAGGGAAGAGGAGGCGAGGCGAGGAGGTGTCAGGTGCCTCGTCTATTATAGAGGCAATGAAGATAATACGATGTGAAAGGAGTCCATTAGTCTGAAAATTCTGTTAACGTGGGTAGGCAGACCGGCCATTTTGACATACGCGACCTTGAATAATCGAGTAAATCCGGGTCATGGGATGGCACTTTGCAGGGAACGGGAAGAGGGTGGGGTGGAAAGGTGGGGGGGGAAGGGGTGCCATCCACCCATCCCCTTGGTCCACCTTTTTAGACGGAACAGGAGAGCTATTTTCACTCTCGCTTTGATCGAAAGATATTTTTTTCTCTTTTCTTTTTCTTTTTCTCTCTGAAGTAAGAGGGGGGGGGGGGCGAGGGTCAATGTCAGGTCGTGTCGGTTGATCGGTGCCACGAGTGAGCTAAGGGGGGTGGGGGGCACAAGAAGGGATGTTTGGGTAGGGGGGAGGGGGGGGGGATGAAGTTGCATAAGGGCGTGGTCTCAGCCAGGGCCGGAGTGCGCGTGGAGTGTGGCAGTGGTAGGGGGAGCCTGCTTTCTGTATGTGTGTAGGGGGATGGGGGGGATGGGGGAGAGTTGTTTCTCGCTTGTTCTAATGGAGTGTGTATAATTCATTAAGTAGAAGGAAGGAAGGAAGGAAGGAGGGAATGGGGAACGAGTATATATTTTTTATTCATTTATTTTTAGGTTCTCGGTCTCTCTCGTTTAGGTGGTTGTGCTGGAGACGTATTATTATTATTATTATTATTATTATTATTATTATTATTATTATTATTATCATCATCATCATCTTGTAAGAGTACCTGGAGATGAAATACTCTTGGAGGGAAAATGTAATGATCATCATTGCTGCCTACGTTATTATTGTTTTTTATTAGATGGTGCTATCTTCATTAACATATTATGTATGCTTTCGCCTTTTGTATTCACATGTGTATTTGCTCTTCCCACATCTATTTCGGTTATCTTTCGAGTAAATGTAAACTCATTTGACTCACAACTGCAGTGTCGTGTTCACTCATCGTTCTGCAAACTTCTGGATATTACTTCATCTCCTATTTTCGTTGCAAAGACCATTTAATCCCCCATCCCCATCTATCTATCTATCCATCTCTTTCTCTCTTTCTCTCTTTCTCTCTCCATATCTCTCCCCCTCCCTATCTCTCTCTCACTCACTCTCACTCTCTCTGTCTGTCTGTCTCTCCCTCTCTTTTACTCTCTCTTTTCATCATTTTTGTAATAAAGGAACAGGGATGAGAATGGGGAGTAGGGAGGGGGGGTAAGACGGAATAAAGGGTAAGCAGAATAAAAAAAGGTTTGGATCCTCTTATTGCATGGTAAAAAGGAAGGGGGTAGATTTATAGGCGACAGAGACGAGCCTGTGCATGACGTTACTGTTATTTGTTATGCCGTTGGATTGCATGACGAGCCCGTTCCTCGATATGTCTGCGAAGGATGATGAGTTTGCTGTCAGAGCGGAGACCCCTATTAGGATTGAGCGGCTTGTGTGTCTGTCTGTCTGTCTGTCTGTCTGTCTCTGTCTGTCTGTTTGTCGTCTGTCTGACTGTCTGACTTTCTGGAGGAGTGGAGGGTGGGTTGATGGTGTTTGTCTGTGTCAGTATGCGTATTTGGATATGTATGTGTGTCTTTCTGTCTGTCACATTGTCTGGCTGTCTGTCTGGAGGAAGTGTGAGGAGGGTGTATGGGAGTGTCACGTGTGTAAGCGTGTATGTATGGGTTTATGTATGTGTGTGTGTATTTGTACATGAGTGCGAGTGCGTGTATGTGTATGAGGGGACAAATATGGGAGGAATCAATAATCCATTTCTGGAGATTTCCAACTCCCCTCGTGGTCGACTTGCCTTCTCTTCCCTTCTTCCCCTCTTCCCCTCTGGACGAGGCAAGAGGGTGTAGATTTCCTTTTCTTCTTCTACTTCTTTCTTCTTCTTCTACTTCTTTCTTCTTCTCCTTCTTCTACTTCTTTCTTCCTCCTCCTCCTCCTCCTCCTCCTCCTCCTCCTCCTCCTCCTCCCCCTCTTCATCCTCCTCCTACTCCTCCTCCCCCTCCTCCCCCTCTTTCCCCTCTTCCTCCTCTTCTCTCTTCCCCTCCCCCAAACTCCCCCTCCTCTCCCATTTTTTCCTCCCCTGTCTCTCTTCTTCTTCTTCATCACCTCCTCCTCTCCCTTCCTCCCCCCTCGCCCCTTTTCCCCTCCCCCTCTTCCCCTCTCCCCCTCCTCCCCTCTCCCCCTCCTCCTCCTTTTGCCCCTCCCTCTCTCCTCCTCCTCCTCCTCCTCCTCCTCCTCCTCCTCCTCCTCCTCCTCCTCCTCCTCCTCCTCCTCCTCCTCCTCCTCTCCCCTTCTTCCTCGCCTTCCTCGAGCCGCTGTTCATTTGTTTCTTGCCAGAGAGAATCTCAACCTGCGCCGTGGTTCCGCCATCTGCATGCCAGTGTGTCCTGTTATTCTTCTCTGTTATATCCGGTGGTCGATTTCCGTTTATTGCTTCTGTTATATATATATGTGTATATATATATATATATATATATATATATATATATATATATATATATATATATATATATATATATATATATATATATATATATATATATTTATGCTTTTATTTATTTTTATGGTCTTTTGTTTCGTATTTTTATTTTTTCTGTCTTTTTTTGCGTTCTTCTCTTCTCCCTCTTGGATTTCTAATTTGTCTGATTCTCTTTCTCTCCCTCCCTCTCCCTCCCCCCCCCCCCCCCCCCCCCCCCCCCTCCCTCCCTCCCTCCCTCCCTCCCTACCTACCTCTCTGCCTCTCTCTCTATCCTCTCTATCCTCTCTATCTATCTCTCTTTCTTTCTCTCATATGCTCATGTAAATCAATACTCGGGTGTTTCTCGCACTAACTTTTGCCTCAAGTGATACTTTTCTCGAGTTTAACTTCCTCGTCTTTTCTCGTCTCTTTGGCTCTGTTGCTCTTCTTTGAGTGTCGTCCTTCGAGGGTGAGGTGGCCTTGTGTTGCTGTTGTTTTTGTTTATTTGTTTCGATGTTCGTTTTGCAATGCTTTGATTTACCTCTTGTCTGTTTTTGTGTGTGTCGTTGTTTCGTTGTTGTTGTTTTTTTCATTTTTGTGTGTGTGTAAATGGCTTTTCTTTCTGTTGCTGTGTATTGTATTTATTTTTCTTGTTTGTTTGTTTTTTTCCTGGAATAGGGTTAAATATTTTTTCCCCTCGTCCTTTTTCCTTTTTCTTTGGCGCTTTTCATTTCCTCGGCCTTCCCCCTCTGTGTTCTCAATTCGGTTAACTTGGCGTCCCTTTCTCTTTTGTCTATGCCACTTTCTGTTATTAATTCGGTTTTCTTTCAGTCTTCGTTTTCTCTGTCTTTCCCCATTTCTCTTTGGCTCTCGCTTTCTCTAGTTTTCTATTTCTCTATTTCTCTCCCTCTCCCAATCCCTCCCTTTCCCATCCCACCCCACTCACTCCCGCCCTCCCTTCCTTCCTTCCTCTCCCCACCCACTCCCTTTCCTCTCACCCCCTCTACCCCATTCTTCTCTACCATCTTTCATTCCATGTCATTTTTTTAGAAGTCCGTTCTCCCCAACATCATTTGTCTTCAGCCCTCACACCCCCCTCGACCCCCCTGCTCATCCTCGTATTCCTTGTCTTTCCATTACATTCCTATCTCCCCATTACCCCTCCCCTCTCTCTATCCCCCATCCCTTCTTCCCACTCCTCTTCTTTCCCCTCATTTCCCTCTCATCCCTCACTCCCCTTCTCCCTCACTATCCTCCTCTCTGCCCCAAAGTATGTTCTCCCCCCCCCCCCCCCCCCCCCCATCTCTTTCCATCCCCTTTCAATTCGTCCCATCCTTATCCTCCCTCTACCATCTCTGTCCTATCCTAGTCTCCTGCCCCCCCTCCTCCTCTCCCTCTCTGCCTCCCCTCCTCCTCTCCCTCTCTCCTTCCCCTCCTGCTCTCCCTCTCTCCTTCCCCTCCTCCTCTCCCTCTCTCCCTCCCCTCTTCCTCTCACACCTACCCTCCCCTCCTTCTCTCCTACTCCTCCTCTCCCTCACTCCATCTCCTCATCCTCTCCTTCCCTTCCTCCCCCTCCTCCTCTCCTCTCCCCTCCCTTCCCCTCTCCTTCCCTCCCTTCTCTCGCCCTCCCCCCTACCCCGCGTACTCTCCTCTCCCCTCCCATCTCTCGCCCTCCCCCCCTACCCCGCGTCCTCTAAGCGACCCCCCGGCGAGGGTAAAACTGGTCGAGGCTAATATTTACCGTTGTTTCGAGCGCGTGAGCAGAATTCGGCGGATTTAATGAAAATATTGGTAACTGCGTCCGTTTTGCGTCCCGTTGTCCCATTGCGGGCGTCTCGCTGTGCGGCAGCGGCATTGGACGGTGGCGGGATGTATTCTAGACTTAAGAAAGGCCTTGGACCAGTAATGCTTGGGAGTGCTCGGTGGGGGGGGGGGAATGGGGGTAAGGTAGAGGGAAGGCTTGTAGGAATGGACGAATTTTGAGTAGATGTGCGTGTTTGTGTATATATATGTGTTTGTGTGTGTGTGTGTGTGTGTGAGTGTGTGTGTGAGTGAGTGAGTGGGTGAGTGGGTGACTGAATATATGCATATCTGTGTGAGCGAAAAGGAATTTAATCTGAAGTGTTTGTACAGGAAATTGTTTGACGTTGTATGAAGACATGTGGTTTAATGTAGGTAGGTGGTAATGCCGAGGCTCAGCAACCATAACCGGGAGCTCTTTGTAATCTAATTTTCTTGTTTGTGTGACTTAATCGCTGTGAAGTAAAATACATCGAATGGCCTGATAACAGTAGGAAAACAATGTGTAGCGTGTGTGTTTGTTTGTTTCATTGTGTGTGTGTTTGTTTATTTGTTTGTGTGTTTCCTGTGCATGCGTGTTCGTTTGTTTCTTTGTGTGTGTGTGTGTGTGTGTGTGTGTGTGTGTGTGTGTGTGTGTGTGTGTGTGTGGCGGAGGAGGAGGAGGAAAAGAAGTGGGCGTGGAGAGGTGGGTGCGGGTTGGCCTGGAATGTGGCTGCATTATCTGTATGGGCGCAGACCTGCTGATGCTGTGGGTCTGGCCGGAACTGTCAGTGATCTGTCACGGGAAGAGGGAGTGAGTGTATGTACAGTCTGTGTGTGTTGTTGGTTGGTGCGTGTCTCTCTCTCTGTCTGTCTTTGATTATCGGTCTCTTTCTTCTTCTCTTTCTCTCCCTCTCTCTCTTTCTCTCTCCCTCTCTTTCTATTTCTCCCCCCTCTCTCTCCCTCCCTCTCTCTCTCTCTCTCTCTCTCTCTCTCTCTCTCTCTCTCTCTCTCTCTCTCTCTCTCTCTCTCTCTCTCTCTCTCTCTCTCTCTCTCTCTCTCTCTCTCTTTCTTTCCCTCTCACCATCCTCCTTTCTCCCCCTACCCATAATCCCCTCTTCCCCCTCACCATCCTCCCCCATTCTTGTGTTTGTATCTTTATCTTTGTTTATTATCAGTTGCAAGTGCAAGAGACCGAATGTGTGTGTGTGTGTTCTTGCGCACGTGTGCATTTGCAGCCGTGTGTTTGTTTGGGATGTGCAGACTGGTTTGTTTGTTTGTCAAGAGGAAGAAGGGGAACCATTCATCTCTCCCCCCTCCCCCTTTCCCCATATTACCTTTGTGTGAGCCCACAGTGACCACCTGCACCCAGCTCTTTCTTGGCTAAGACCCTTTCCCACCCCCATCCCCACCTCAATCCCCCAATCCCTCAATCCACGAGGTCGCTCTGCCCTCCTTGTCGACCTCCCTCAATCTCATTTCCCCACTCCGTGTAAACAAGTGTACAATATGGATAAACATGGGTTAATATGTTAGATGTTTGTTTTCAGACATCTGGCCAGCACGCCTGGGGAGAGGGGGAGGGGGGGGGAGGCGGGGAGATGGGAGGGGGAGGATGGGAAGGAGGAGTGTTTGATTCCCTCTCTCCTCTCTCCCTCTCCCCCCTTCTCTATTGTCATGCGTTTTGCTCTCATGCCCATTTCACGGATTCTGAGCGCGACCGGACCTTATTAGCTGCGTGTATGCTTTAATGCAAGAGTATGTTTTCCGAGGTGATTTGATGCCATATGGGGGTCATTTTCTTTTCTTGTCTCTCTGTTTTTTTCTTTTTTTTTCTCTCTTTTTTTTTTTTTACTGTTTTCCTGTCGTTTTGGAAGCGATGCAGGAGCTGGAGTGTGAGCGTGCGTGCTTGCATTAGAAATACCTCCGAACAAAAGACGTAGGCCGGAATAATCTTAAGGACAAAAAGACTCGAGCTTTGGCAATGTTTTAGACGGGCTGAAGAGGTTGCATACACACACATCACCAAGCGGAGATATGCTTAGACTATGTGTTTACATGCGCGCGCACACACACACACGCACACACGCACATGCACACACACGCACACACACACACACACACACACACACACACACACACACACACACACACACACACACACACAGCTTTTACCCCCAGTCGGTCTCTCTCTCGTCAACGATATTTAGTCACTGCCACTTTCTGTTATTGCTTTGTTTCTTTCAATCACGTTCTACATTGCTTTCCTAGAGTGGGGTTTATTGTCACGACAGCACGACCTCCCTCCACCCTTCACTTTCCATTCCTCATCTCTATCCCTTCCCCCTCCTCTTTCCCTTCCAGTCGCCTCTTCTCCCTCTTCTCCTCCCCCTATTTCCCTTCTCCCTTTCCCCTCCTCTTCCCTTCCCCTTCCTCTTTCCCCTTTCATTCCCCTCCTTCCCTTCCCTCTCCTTCTCTTCCGCCTTTTTATTCCCTCTCCTTCTCTTCCCCCTCCTTCCCTTGCCCCACTTTCCCTCTCCCTCCCCCTCTTTCCTTCCCTTTCCTCTCCTCTTCCCTCTCCTTCCTTTGCCCCTCCTTCCCCTCCCCCTATCCTTTCTTTCTCTTCCCCCTCCCCCTCTTCCCAGCCCTGAGCACTGGACGGGCGTGGCGGAGCGACAGGGAGTGGTTGGAGTGGACAGATTGATCATCGGGGAAAACCTGCCGGAAGGGGAATCGAGGGGGTGACAGGTCATTTTGCAGGTCGGGGCTCCGTTTCGGGTCGTCGTGACGGAATGAGTGTGTTAGCGTGATGGCGCAGGTCGTTGGACGGTGTTTTAGGGGGTAGGGGTGGGGGAGGGGGGAGTAGTGGGGAAGCGGTTGTTCTAGGCGACCCTTTTCCGTTGTCCTTTCCTCTCTTCTTCCTTCTCGCTTTTCCCCTCTTTCCTTCTTATTCCTCACGCGCCGATTAATGAATGGGCGGCGGAGCAGAAAAGCGCGGGGGTGGGGTGGGGGTGGGGGGTTGGAAGCCGGGTAATGTGGTTCCACGCCGAGAATGCTGGGAATCACCCGAAAAGGGGGAGAGGAAACAAAAATCCCGAATGAAATACCTCGCAAAATGGACGAGACCCCCTACCCCTTACCCCTTACCCCACCCTCCCCCCTTTCCCCCTCCCCTGTCCTCATTCCCCTACCCCTATCCCTCTCTCACCCCTTCCCCTCATTCCCCTCCTCCCCCCTACAATCCGTACGAGGTGAACACTCCTGTGAAATTGGAAGGGGAACAGGAGGAAGGAACAGGACACTGCAGAGTCAGAACAAATTCAGCAGATGACGGGGCGGATGGATACCAATAACTGAATGTGGAGTGTGGTCCCCTTTTTTTCTCTGCTGCTGCTCTTTTTTCCTTCACCTTCACTCTTCCCTTCCCCTTCCCTTCCCCTTCCCCTTCCCCCTTTCCCTTTCCCCTCTTCCCCTCTTCCCCCACTTCCACCTCCCCTTCCCCTGCCTCCCTCTTCCCGCCTTGTCGTTGCCCCCCCTCTCTCTCTCTCTCTCTCTCTCTCTCTCCCTCTCTCTCTCTCTCTCTCTCTCTCTCTCTCTCTCTCTCTCTCTCTCTCTCTCTCTCTCTCTCTCTCTCTCTCTCCCCTCTCCCTCTCTCTCTCTCTCTCCCTCTCCCTCTCTCCCTCTCCCTCTCCCTCCCTCCCTCTCCCTTCCTCTCACCTCGTCGTCATTTTCCTCCTCTTCCTTCTTCATCTCGTTCTCGTTCTCCTCCTTTACCTCCTCCTATCTCCCCCTCTTCCCTTTTGTGTACTCTTCGTCCCTCTTCTACTCCATTTCTCGCCAGTTCGTTTCCATCTTCCTGTTTCTTGTCTCCGAGGCAGAGCTCCTCTCTACTCTACTCTCCTCTCCTGTCTCCTCTCTCAACTCTACTCTTTTCCCGCTCTTTGCGCTCTATTCTCTTATTCCCTTCATCTCATCTCCACTGCTGTCCTTTCCATCCTCGACCTCTTCTGTCCCTTTCTTTTCTCTCCTTTCCCCTCTCTCTTCTCCCTTCTCTCCTCCATTTTCACCTCTCCCTTCCTCCTCCCGCTCTTGCCTCCCCTGCCCTTCTCTTATCTTCTCTTCCTCCCTCTCCTCTCCTCTCCTCTCCTCTCCCTCTCTCCTCCTCTCCTCTTCCTCCTCTCGCCTCTCTTCTTTTCTCTTCTCTTCCTCCCCCCGCCTCTCTCCTCTCTCTCTCCTTCCCTCCCTCGCTCCTCTCCCTCCCCTCTCTTCTCTCTCCTTCGCCCCCCCCTTCCCCTTTTCCTTCCCCTTCCCCCTTCCCCCTGCCCCTTCCCCTTCCCCGATCCAACATCCGGGACATCGAATGTGGCGAAGGCCTTTGTCGGGAACTTGCGGTGTTCACATAGTTTAGCGTCGGCGCCCACTCCCCCCTCTCTCCTCTTCTCTCTCTCCCTCTCTCTCTCTCTCTCTCTCTCCTCCCCCTCTCTCGCTCCTCCGCGCAAGAATTCTCCGACCGATATTTCTCTCGGGCCACAACTTCGGAGCCTTTGGGATGCTTCCGTCAACTTTCCGCCTCGTCGATCGCGCTTCGGGACTTTTTTTTTTCTTTTTTATTGGGGGGCGGGGGTAGGGGTGAGGTGGGGGGTGTTTGTTTTGGTGTGTGATGACATGTTTCTTGCGTGTGTGTTTCTTTGTTTTTTTCTTCTCGTGGAATGGCGTCGGATGTTGATAATGTGTCGGATTTTAGGGTGTTTTGTTTATTTTCACCGTTAGTACAGCGGAGGCGGGTGAGGATGTACCCAGTCTTTCTTCCGTTTTTTTTTGAGTAGCGGAAGTTTTTTTATTGTTTATTTATTTTGGACTGTTGCCAATTGATTACCTTCTTGCGATGACCACGTATCCATGATCATTAACGTGCGATGATGACGAACACAGTGATGCCTCCTATCCCCCCTCCCACTAGCCCCTGAGTGGTAGATGAAGGCGCTAGGTGTCTTAGGAGGGAGACACGGAGGGCGAGATGCCATGGGAGAAGGCTTGATGACTTGGGGCTGTTGACGCAGGACGAAGGCGCCTCTCCCTTACCCGTGTCCTCAGCCGCGTCGCCCGTCTCGAGTAACGCCTCCCCGCTCTCCTTTTTCCCGTCCTCCTCCTCCTCCTCCACTTCTCTTCGCCTCTCTTCGTTTCCCCCTTCTTTCTCCTTCTCTTCTGACCCCGTCTACCCCTCCCCTCTTTCCCCATTTTCCTGAATTCACCCTTCTTCGGGTTCTCCCCTTCACTACTTCACCTTTCCATGCCATTCTTATTCTTTTTACCTTTTTCCAATGTCCTTGCTTCTCACCACCGCCCATCCCTTCCTTTCTCCCCCCCTCTTCCCATTTGCTCGCCCTCCCCCCTTCCCTTGCCCTCCCCTCCCCCTCTCCCCCTAGCCCTTCTCGTTGGCTTCTTTCAATACACTTAGACCTCGTCTTCGCGCCGGACGGCCTAAACGCCTTGCCCTCTCTGTGGTAGGCCTATGAGCAGCTTCAGATCCGCCGGTTCTTACAGCCACAACCGCAACTGGTCGTTTTTTATGTTCGTCCGCGCGTCTCAGGGGGAATTGTCGGGTTCTCTTTCTTTCTCTTTCTCTCTTTTTCACTCTTTCTATCTTTTTCCTTTTCTCCCTCTCCCCCTCTCTTCTTCCCTATGTTGTTCCCTCTCTCTCTCTCTCTCTCTCTCTCTCTCTCTCTCTCTCT
>BOPN01004951.1:80000-85000 GCA_017312705.2 Penaeus japonicus | reverse complement strand
TACCCCCTCCCCCCTTTCTCACCCCCTATCGTGAGTCCTCAAGATAGCCCCTCACCGCCCACAAATAGTGTAGTCAAGAGGGCTGGTGTTGCTCTAATGATTACTGCAGTAAACAACACAGAGGCGCCTTGCCACGTCCAGCCCCTTCGCACCCTGCCGTAATGTCCTCCTGGAAGTGTCTTCCCCCTTACCCCCTTCCCCCCACCTTTCCTATTTCTCTCTCTCTCTCTCTCTCTCTCTCTCTCTCTCTCTCTCTCTCTCTCTCTCTCTCTCTCTCTCTCTCTCTCTCTCTCTCTCTCTCTCTCTCTCTCTCTCTCACTCTCTCTCTCTCTCTCTCTCTCTCTCTCTCTCTCTCTCTCTCTCTCTCTCTCTCTCTCTCTCTCTCTCTCTCTCTCTCTAACCCCCATTTCCCCCTCCTCCTCCTTCACAGGAAATCTTGGGAAGGACACGGATGTGGTGGCCCGCTGGTTGGCCTTCTCTCTCTCTCTCTCTCTCTCTCTCTCTCTCTCTCTCTCTCTCTCTCTCTCTCTCTCTCTCTCTCTCTCTCCTCCTCCCTCTCTTTTCCCTCTCCCCTCCCTCCCTTTTTCCCTCCCTTCTTCCTTCCCACTCTCTCCCTCCCTCTCCCCCTCCCCCTCCCCTCCCTTCTTCCCTCCCTTCTTCCCTCCCTTCTTCCCTCCCTTCTTCTCTCCCTCCTTCCTCCCTCCCTCTCTCCCTCCAGCCCCCACGCACACACACATACACAAACGTACATATAACAACAACAACGTCGGCCTTGTTTGCCCGCGGAGAGGGAAGGAGGGAAGGGGGGGGGTGAAGAGAGAGAAGGAGCTCTGATATTGTGACGTAAAGAGAACATTTCTGCGAGGATAAAGATGAATGATTTCTGTAGATTTGAAAAAGAAAAGAAAACGCGATTTCTGTGAGAGTTAGAAACAAAACGATTTCTGTGAGGATAAAGACGACTGATTTCTGTGAGGATAAAAAAATATATATTATTTCTGTAAAGGTATAAAAGAGCTGTTTCTGTGAGGAAGGAGAGACGAAAAGAATATGCGGATCTTAGGACCTTGTTTAAGAAGAGGAAGATGTGGTTGTGGGGGGGGCGAGGCGGACGGAGGTACTTTCGGTGGATATGGGGAGTAGGGGGAGGGGAAGGGATGGGAATGCAGGGCCCACGTTATTGGGCTATAGAGAACAACCCAAATGTAATGTACGTGCGACTGCTTGTCGTCTCCCCTCACCCCCTCCCTCCCCCTTCTCCCCATCCTCCAGGAATTTCATCACCCTCCCCTGCCCTCCATCCCTATACTCTACCTATATGTATCCCTCTCCCCAACCTCAGTCTCCCTTCCCCCATCCCCCTTCCCCCTTCCCTATTACCTCCATCCCCCTTACCCCTCCCCCCTTTCCCCTCTCCCCTCTCCCCTCCATCCCCCTTTCCCCTCTCCCCTCCATCCCCCTTTCCCCTCCCCCCTCCCCCCTCCGCTTATGGGGTGTACGTGTGTCTGTGTTTATGCGTGGGTATAAAAGCCTTGCGCTCGGGAGGGCCTCGTCGTCGCGAAGTGCGCTGAAAAATTGATGGGGCGGAGAGATGGAAGGAGAGGGAGAGGGAAGACAGGAGGGAGGGAGGGAGGACAGGAGAGAAGACAGGAGGGAGAGAGGGGGAGAAGGAGGTAGACAGAGAGAAAGAGACAGAGAGACAGAGACAGAGACGCGAATGCTAATAAGGCGGTCGGCGAGGCGAGGCGCGGCGTGGGATAGAGCCGGCCGGATGTGGTCATTAAGGTGGGTTTTGGGATGCTAATTACCCGTACTTCGCCTTTGCCGCTAAAGAGCCTGGAACCGCCGCTGCCGCCGTGGAGGAAAGGCCTTGAAGTAAGGAGCTTGCTCGCGCGGTTCGTGGGTTTACTCGCACAAATGGCAGAGAAGAAAAGAAAAAAAAGAAAATTACGATATGAAGCCTTGTATTGTCCAATTTGAAGCAGTCGGTGAGCGGCGAGAAAGCCTTGATATTGCACTATAAACCCGTTGCAAGGATTGCCCAACTAGTGCGAGCTTGAGGAGGTAGATCCAGGAGGCAGATAAGTCGTATTTTTATCAATCTTTTCCGTCTGTGTTTATTGATGATTGCAGCGGATGTGTATATTTTCTTCTTCTTTTACTTTCTCTCTCTTGCAATAGGGGGGAGGGGGAGGGGTTGAGCAGTGCATTATTGCATTATTGGCGGGTTTTCATATTTGTCATTGTGTATTTTTTTTACGCATTGTGCACGGGTTGCGATTGAATGGCTATTGTGCATTGTCTTTCCTCTTATGGCCTTGTATGTTGCAAATAAGCGTGTTGATTTTGTGCTTGTATATTGCAACAGGGGGAGCGGAGACGAGGGGGGTGACCAGATTATGCCCGGGATTACCGCGTATTGTGTAGCTGTGGCCTGTAGAGCGAGCTTCCGTAGTGCTATTTTTGCTCTAGCCTGAATTACATTTGTGATTGAAGGCATTTCTAAGGTTGACAGGGTGACGGAGAAGAGGGAGGGGGGGGGGGGTGCGGTATGTATCTCTTTCTTTTTCTTTTTCTCTTTGTCTTTATCTTTGTCTTTCTCTTTCTCTTTCTCAGGGAGGGGGACAGGGGGGTGGAGGTAGGGAGTGTGTAGAGGCTTCAAGGTGTGAGTGGCAAGTCTTGAGACCATGTGAGGGGGTCTCGACTGCCTAATTGCATTGGATTGAACGACTCGAAAGGCCCTTCGCCCGGTGGGGGGGAGGAGGAGGAGAAGAAGAAGAAGAAGAAGAAGAAGAAGAAGAAGAAGAAGAAGAAGAAGAAGAAGAAGAAGAAGAAGAAGAAGAAGAAGAAGAAGAAGAAGAAGAAGAGAAGCCACTCCGCAAGCAAACACCTGGACACTTTCAAACCCCATCAGGAGGTTCGAGCAAAGTCTTCATGTCGTTTTGGTGGCCACGTTGTCGTTGAGGCACGCGTCACAATGGGGATACTTTAAGAATAACCACCCGGGTTGTGTCATGGCTCTGGGAGTGCATGGGGGAAAGCCAGAGCACTAATGTTACATTTCCAGCCTTTGTTATCGGCAATAGGAAGACAATGTGCATGACATTTAAGTAGTCTTCATGACGGGGTTTCGAAACGTGGGAGGAGAGAGACAGACACAGAGAGAGAGAGAGAGAGAGAGAGAGAGAGAGAGAGAGAGAGAGAGAGAGAGAGAGAGAGAGACCGGAAAAAAACACTCGTGATTATTTTGTCGTGTCACAAGTAAGTGACATTGGCGCCAGAGAAGCATTCCACATCCTCCCCCTGAGGATAGTGAATTAATATGAAATGCAGAGGACTGATAAGTGAGCAGAGCGATTCGAATGCACAAGATTTCTCTTGCTAAGTTTTTACCTCTCCCTCTATCTCTCCCTCTCACTCTCATTTTCCCTCCCCCCTTTGCTCCCCCCTCTATCTTTTCCTCTCTCCCTTCTCTCTCCTCTCTCCCTCCTCTCTCCTCTCTCCCTCCCTCTGTCCTCTCTCCTCTCCCTCCCTCTCTTCTCTCTCCCGCTCCCTCCCCCTCCCCCTCCCCCTCTCCCTCTCCCGCTCCCGCTCTCTCGTTGGCCTCTTGTCTGCTTGGAAGGCACGCGACTCATTTTGCGCCTGCAGATTCTTACTTATTTTCCCTCTTATTCTTGTGTAACCTGATTCGATTTCGGAGAACGCGCTCGAATGTTTGTTTTGTTCCGGGGGGACAATTATCCCGGGCATTTACCTTAATTGTCCAATTATTTCCGCTTCTGGAAGTGGATGACGTCTCTCCGCGCGATTACTTTTCTTGGCCTTCGATTCGGAGCCTTTTTTATGCGTTCTCGGTTGCGTTCTCTCGTTCTCTCTCTCTTGTTTTTTTTCTCTCTTTTTCTTTCTCTTTCTCATTCTCTTTTTCATATCTCCGTCTCTCTCCCTTCCCCCCTCCCCCCCTCCCTCCCCCTCCCCCCTCATTCTCGTTTTCTTTTCCTTATTTAGCCTGTGAAGGGAGCGGGGGTAGCAGGGGCGCCGGTCATACCTGGAACCCGGCTTGGAATCCGGTGACAAAATCTGGATTTATGGCCAAGGATCAGGGGGGGGGGAGGGAAGAAGGGATGGGGAGTGGGGGAATGGGGGGAGAGTCATTGTGAAGTCGCAAACGGTACAACCTCATAACCAACTAACCCTCTTATGCTTTTCTTTTATTTCTCTTTATTCTTTTCTTCCTTTTGCCGACCGAGTACCCTACCCTACTAAAAAGAAATAGAGAAAGAAATGGAATAGAAACAAAATGTTAAATTGGGCGAGACCGCATAAATCTGCGGGGAAAAAGAGGGCGGTTAGCGTATAAAAATTGGGTCAATGGGGCTGGAATGCGAGGGGAAGGGGGAATTGAGGGGGTGGGGTAAGGGGGAGGAATGGGTGTCAGGAGGGGGGATGTAGGGGTTCCCAGGTAGTCGTTGTATTATTATTATCTTTTAAGGGCAGCAGCTTTAGGGGAATAAGGGGAAGGGAAGGGAGGGGAGGGGAGGAGTTAACCTGGATAGGGGAATAGGAAAAGATGCTTTCTGTTTGAGGACATCAATATATAGAACCACATTTGTCTATTGATCGGAGAGGGGGAGGGGTTGGTGGGGGGTAGAGGGGTCTGGGTGACGTCAAGAGGGGGTTGAGGGGGGTGGGGGTAGTCTGGACTGGCAAGAGGATCGGATAGGGGGTGTTGAGAGGGCAAAGGGGTAGGGGTGGGGGTGCTGGGTAGAGACACCTGGGGATGGGAACGCATTTTCCTATTGACCAAGGGGAATGCAACACGGCAGGCCTCGAAACACCGGAACGGCACATTGGCTAGGCGCGAGGTTGGGTTGGAACGCGGAACTTGTGGGAGGTCCTGGCTAGGCCTATCTGAGACCATCTAAGGCTACCGCAGCTGGGTTATGGGTAGGGTGGTGGAGGAAGAGAGGGGGGATAGGGTGGAAGATGGGAGGAAAAAACAA
>BOPN01004951.1:72500-77500 GCA_017312705.2 Penaeus japonicus | reverse complement strand
CCTCCCTCCTCCTCCCTCCTCCTCCCGCGTCTCTCTCCTTCAGTGTGAACTCATTGTTCCTCGGCCGACGGGGACAACATGGAAGAGGGGGAGTGGGGGGAGGGGGAGGAGAACCACATGAGCAGAATACGTGTCCAAATGAGCTAGGTTTTTGCTTTATTTTCACCATTATTGTTTTTTAGTTTTGGGCTTGTGATTTGTAATTGCTCGTTTTTTTTTTAGTTTTTTTTTGTATTCTTCTACGTGTTTGTGTGTCTACTGTATAGTATATGTTGTATGCGTATTGAGTGTGTGTGTGTGTGTGTGTGTGTGTGTGTGTGTGTGTGTGTGTGTGTGTGTGTGTGTATGTATGTATGTGTTGCGTGCGTGAATGAGTGTTTATCCGAGCGTCTATGAGAGCACGTGTTCATGTTTGCGTAGGGACAGACGAAAAAAAAACACCATGAAAACAACAAGCACCAAGAAGCCCTTATTCATCGGCCATGATCGCACCCGGAAATATAGAACTAAAGTGTTATCACGCGTACTCGCATCCTCCTCCTCCCTCCCTCCCTCCTTCCCACCCTCCTCCTCCCTCCCTCCCTCCTTCCCACCCTCCTCCTCCTTCTCTCCCTTCCCCCTTCTCCCCTCTCCCTCCCTTAGCCCACTCCCCTTCCCTCCCTCACCCCCTAGACCTTACTCTCCCTTCCTCGCCCGCCCTGGCAGTCTCCGCCTCTTTCGCCCTGTCTGCTGGCCCGCCATTTATCTGTCGTTCTGCCTCGTTTTCCCCATGATTTTCTGATGCAGTTTAATGGGAGCAGGAAGTGGGACGGAGAGGGGGAGAGGGAGAGGGAGAGGAGGCTTAATTCATCTCTCATTCTCCTCTCTCCTGTCTCTTCTCTCCCTCTCCTCCTCTCTCCTCTCCTCTCCAATCTATTTTTGTCATAAATCCTTCTCTCTCTCTCTCTCTCTCTCTCTCTCTCTCTCTCTCTCTCTCTCTCTCTCTCTCTCTCTCTCTCTCTCTCTCTCTCTCTCTCTCTCTCTCTCTCTTTCTCGCCATATTAAATTATCATTCCTGGAGAGAATGGATAGGAGGTAAATCAATGTATCGAGAGAGAGAGGGGGAAGAGAGAAAAAAAAAATAAAGACTAAATGAAGAAAGATGAGTAGAATGAAAGAGAAAGATAGTGGGGGGGCGGAAGTGTGTCGGTTTTGTAGCCTGGGTAGGCTATTGATTGATGTGTGGGCGTACTTGAAGGGCGGTGCCTGCTGCATCCTTCTGCTTAGGCTTTGCTGATGGGGTGGGCGGTGACGGGGAACGAGGAGAGGGAGGGAGAGGGGAAAAGGAAGAGGTAAAGGGAGGGGAAGATGAGCTTCAGGGTGGAGGGAGAAGGAGGAGAAGGAGAAGGAGGAGGAGAAGAAGAAGGTGGTGGTGGTGAGAGGAATGGGGTTTCAGATGGGTTATAGTGGGGAGGGGAGGGGTTTGGAGGGGGGGGTCCTCTGTAAGCGGGCCGCTCCTCGAGGATTTATTTTGAGGGTATTGATCCTGTGTTGAAAAGCAAGATTTCGGCTTTGGGATTTCGGTTTTTTCTTTTCGTAGATATTGGTTTTTGTTTATTGTCATTATTTTTTAAAGACATTATTGTCATTATCATCATCATCATCATTATTATCATTGCTATTATCGTTGTGTTATTAGCATTAGTAATGATGGATGTAATTATAGTGGTATTATTAGCGTTATTAATATATCAGAATATATATCCGTTGTTACAGTGTTGTTAATGCATCTACACTTGTCACTGTAATCACAGAATAACAGCCACCCCATTCTCACCATTATTCAAACCCATTATCATCAAAAGCGCCCAATCATCGCAATCACACCCATTATTAAACCCCATGATTAGAGGAATCGACTGATTATCACAATCATCATCATACCGGAGCGACAACCTTTCACTTCCTTTCATTGGAAAGTAATATACGAAAGTAATTTAGCTGTGCAAGTGAAGATATTGTTGCATGTGCGTTGCAGCGGGCATGATGTAAGTCACGGAGCGCGGGTTTGCATGCCGTGTCCCAGCGGAGCGACGGTCATGCAAATGCGAGAGCTTCGGGGGTCGTTACATAATGTGAGAGGGTGGGGCATGGGGAGGGGAGGGTTGGGGGAGGTCCAAGCCTGTTTTGTAGTAGGCTTTTTTTTCATAATTTCTTTATCATTGTTATTGTTGTTGTTGTTTGGTTCCGTTTTTGGTGTTGTTATTGTCACTTTAGTTATGTTTTGAAATTATTGTGATTATTATATTTTTTGAGTATTACTATTATCTGCACACCACTGTTATTGACCGAAGGTAGTAAAATTGGTGTGAATATTGTTTCTCTCTCTCTCTCCCTCTCTCTCTCTCTCTCTCTCTCTCTCTCTCTCTCTCTCTCTCTCTCTCTCTCTCTCTCTCTCTCTCTCTCTCTCTCTCTCTGTGTGTGCCCTAACACCCACCCTCCCTCTCCCTCTCTCGCCCTCCCACACTCTCCCTCCCATACTCTCCCTCTCCATCTCTTCCCATCTTACCCCCTCCCCCTCCCCTCTCTCGCATTCACGCTACCATCGACAGCCCTGAATTCGCCTCATTAAATCCGCCCACACGCCCATTTACTAGCTCGCTCGCTCGCTCGGCCGCCCACACGCACACCCACACGCCCATCCCCTCCCCTTTTCAATATGCATGCAGAGCTGCACCTTCAAATAAAGATCACGCTTTTCTAGTACTCCCTCAGGCCTCCCGGGAGTGTTCGCCGGTGAAATGGGCGAGGGGGAGAGGATGGGATGGGGGGGGTGCGAGGAGAGGGAGGATTTTTTCGCCCCCCGTATCTTCTTCATCTCCTCTTTCTACCTTTCTTGCCTTACTTTCTCTCCTTCCATCCTTCCTTTTTTCCATTCATCCCTCCTCCTTTCCTCTCCTCCCTTCTCCCTTCCTCCACTCCCTCCCCCTCCTTATCCCTCCCTCCTCCCCTCCCTCCCTCCCTCCTTCCTTCCTTCCCTTCCTTCCTTCCTTCCTTCCTTCCTTCCTTCCTTCCTTCCTTCCTTCCTTCCTTCCCTTCCTTCCTTCCTTCCTTCCTTCCTTCCTTCCTTCCTTCCTTCCTTCCTTCCTTCCTTCCTTCCTTCCTTCCTTCCTTCCCTCCCTCCCTCCCCTCCTTCCTTCCCTCCTTCCTTCCCTCCCTCCTTCCCTCCTATTCTCCCTCCTTTCCTCCCATCCTCCCTCCTTTCCTCCCATCCTCCTTCCCTCCATCCTCCCATCCCCCTCCTTTCCTCCATCCTTCCCTCCTTCCCTCCCCTCTTTCTCCTCCCACCCGCTGTGCAAATACGAGAGCGAAATATCACACGCGGCCGTATTTCATCGTCGTTGAGCGATTGTCGTCATGAAATTATGCGGGTTCTCCTTAGCCAAGGTTACGGGCGCGCACCCTAGGGCGTTCCTTATCGTGTTTCCCGTCGGAGGGGGAGAAAGGGGGAATGGAAGAAAGGAATAAGATTGTAAAGGGCAAAGAAAGAGAGATGATAAAGATGAGAGAGGGGGAGGGGGGAGGAAGAAGCAGAAGGAAGATTGTGAAAAGAAAGGAAGGGGAGTGAAAAAGAGGAGGGAGAAGGAAGAATTATTAAGGGAAAGGGGGGAGGAAGGGAGAAGAGGGAGAAAGAGAATAAGACAAGAAAGGTTAGACAGAAAGACACTTGGGAATGGAAGTTTTCGTTGGGTTAGAAAAAAAAATATTATGCACACTTTCTTTCTGTGCCTCCATTCTGCTTCTAATTTTTATGCAAAGTACAAATGTTGGTAAATGCTGTTGCAAATACCGGGGCTGCGCATGCCACAGCGGGAGAAATATGGCGGGCAGTAAATTTTGCCGACCACTCTCCTCCCCCTCTTCCCCTCTTACACCTCTTCATCCCCACTTACACTCCCTCCCCTCCTCTCCCAGCCCTCCCTACTTCCCTTCCTTCCCTTCCTTCCCCCTTCCCGCTCCCCTCCTGCTCTTCCTCCCTCCGTCCTCCACCTCTTCCTCCCTCCCCTTGTTTCCTCTTTATCATAATCCGCTCGACGCTTCTCTCTCTCTCTCTCTCTCTCTCTCTCTCTCTCTCTCTCTCTCTCTCTCTCTCTCTCTCTCTCTCTCTCTCTCTCTCTCTCTCTCTCTCTCTCTCTCTCTCTTCCCTCCTACTTAGGATGAATTATAGTTGACATTCGTTGAAATTCTTGTTTTTTGTTGTTTTTATTATTTTTTCTATTCAACTTTTATGAGGCGACTGAAAGGTATTTGCTAATTTTATCCCCGGCGGGTGCAGTCTTGGATGAAATCTTTCATTGGCTGAAGTTGAAGGAGACCTCTGGGGGGTAGGAGGTGGGGGAGAAAGGGGTACGAAAAGGGAGGGGGAGGGAGGGGGGGTTACGTTGTTTTTCTAGTGTTGGTGTATTTTCGGGTTGGGAATTACCAGTGTTAATGGGAGGGAAGAGAGGAGGGATACTGGAGAGCGTTTCATTTTGTGAATTCGAATATTTTTCTTTCTCTTTTCCTTTTTCTTTTTTCTTCTTTTTTTGTCGTTACGTGACGTGGTTGTTTTGTTGACAATGATTTTACGTTTTTTCCTTTCGATAGATGTGCATGTTTTCGAGTTTCAATAATGTCATTTTTTATATGTTCCCCGATCGATTAAATTGATCCACGATTTGAATTGGTAAAGATGATAGTAGAATAATCTTGTTTTTTATTTCTTAGAACTTGGTATTTCTTAGAAAAGACAGTGTGACCGAATATGACCTGGCTTTACCTGTCTAGTCACTTACCTGTTTTTGATGTTGTTTTGTTGTTGTTTTTTGTTCATCTGTCTATCTTTATTAATCTATCCATCTTTTTGTCTATATGATTATCTACTTACTTCTTTCTTTCTTTATCTATCTACCTCTTGATCTATCCATCTATCTATCTATTAGTCTATCAGTTTATGTCTTCCTCCTTTTGGTGAAGAGGAG
>BOPN01004951.1:62500-70000 GCA_017312705.2 Penaeus japonicus | reverse complement strand
CAAATGGATGTTTTTGTTTTTTTCTCTCTTTCATTCTTATGTTTTTTTACTTTTTTTTTTCCTTTCTTTGTTATTATTATTATTATTACTGTTGTTGTTGTTATGAAGGTCTCTCAACCATCAAGGCACTCCCTTTTGCATAGTGACAGGGGGAATTTGATGAAAGAAGGGGAGGAGGGGAGACGGAAGAGGGGAAATGCGACACCCGTAGTGACGCCGACATGACTGACAGGTGGAATTCGATGTGGTGGTCGAGTTTTAGATCTTGATGGGTTTATCGCACTCTCGTCACTCTCGCTGTCGCTGTCATTCTTTCTCTCCCTCTCTCGCTCTATCTATCTATCTATCTATCTATCTCTCGCTCTCGCTCTTCCTTATATTGAGTATTTATTTTTTTCATTATTATTTTTGATCTTCCGTCCTTCCTATCTTTCCCCCTATCCTCTTTCCTTTCACCTTTCACCTTTATAAGTATTTCTTTTTCCTTGCCCTTCCCCATTCTTATATCCCTCCATACCCCCTTCCCTTATCTTTCCCTTATCCCCTCTTCCTTCCCCTCCCCCTTTTCTCCCTCCTTCCCTCAGTATCCCCTCCCCCTCCCTCTCCCCCTCCCTCCCCCCCCTCCCCCCCCATCCCCAAGTGATGAGCGAGCATCAGACTCCGCCTGTAGTCCTGTAGATGGGCTGACAGATGTCCCAGGAACTCTGACGACTATCTCCCCCTCACCTCGTCATCTGTTCTTTGCCTGCTTGCCCTCCCCCCTTCCCCCTCCCCCTCGCCCCACTCATATGTCTGTATTTTCTCTTCTCTCCTCTTTCTATTGTCTGTTTTATTCTTTCCTTCTATTTTTTTTTTTCAATTTCTGATTCATATGTCTCCTCTCTTCTCTATTCATTCTTTATCTGATTTTTGTTCCCTCTCATCCTTTTTTTTTATTCTTCCTTTCTTATTCTCTCTCTTTCTCTCTCTTTCTCTTTCTTTCTCTTTCTTTCTCTCGTCCTCCCTTCTCCCCATCTCCGCCCTCCCCCCCCTTCCCCCCCCTCCCAAAATCTCTCTCCCCTTTAACCGCTCCCCCTCCCACGTGTTTCCTCCATTCTCCCCTTCCCCTCGCTTATCACCCCTCTCCCATTTCCCCTTTTTCTTATCCCGCCATTTCCGGAACAGCTTCGGGCCCGTCAGTCTCGCTGTTCTTACCTATTTCCATTTTTCTTTTCTTCTTTCTTTTCTTGTTCTTCTTTTGTGTTTATTTTATTTTATTTTTATTATTATTATTTTTTTTTTTTGTGTGTGTGTGTTTGTGTTTATGTCGGTCCTAGAGCCTCTTGAGAGAGAGAGAGAGAGAGAGAGAGAGAGAGAGAGAGAGAGAGAGAGAGAGAGAGAGAGAGAGAGAGTCAATCTGCCGATGTGAAAGAGTTGGGGGAGGGGTGGAGGGAGTTTTTAAAATATTTTCTCAGTAGTCCTAATAGGGGAAAGATTTTTGTAGAGATGGGGAAGCTGCACGTGTTTGTTTGTTTGCTGTTGTTGTTGTTTTTGTTGTTGGTTTCTCTCTTCTTTTCGGGGAAAACTTTGACTATTTGTTTTTCTTTCTTTCTTGCTTTCCATTTATCTCTTCTCTTAGTGCTGTCTCTCTCTCTTTATTATTTTTTTTTTACTCTCTCTCCATTGTTTCCTTGTTTCACCGCCGTCTCTCCTCTTCGCTCCCTCTTTTAATTTTTTTGAGTATTTCTTCTTCATCTCTCATTATCTCCCCCGATTCAAATGAATGGCAAACGAACGACGAACAGCGAACGGTGACGAACGAACGAGCGAACGAACGGCGGCCTCCGGAGGGTGCGTGGAGGCGAAGGCGCGGCGGCGGCGGGGCGACACGGCATCTTTAGTCACGGGTTTCCGATGCAACTTTTATCGTCGCTGCGGCTATTCTTATCTCCTTTCGCTGTGTGAGAGGGAGGGAAGGGGAGAGAGGGAGAGAGGGGGGGAAAAGAGAGAGGGGGGGAGGGGGAAAAGGGGGAGGGAGAGGGAGGGAGAGCAAGAGAGGATGAGAGAGAGAAAGAGAGAGAGAGAGAGGGGGGCAGGACGAAAGGGAGGAGAGGGAGAAGAAGAGAGGGATGGAGAGGGAAGAGAGGAATGGAGAGAAGAAGAGAGGGAGGGAGAGGGAGAAGAGAGGCAGGGAGAAGAAGGTTAGAGAGAGGGGGAGGGAGAGGGAGAGAGAGTAAGGGAGGGATAGAGTGAGTTGAATCAGTTTTCAGGGAATTTCATCATGGTATCATAGGGTCCTGAAATCCCTTGGCCTCCCCTCTTTAACTCTACTATCAGAGTTAGAAATAATTACGAGATGATCTTGTTGTTCAAACAAAGAAGAAGAAGAAAGGGAACGCAAAGATAAACAACTAGACAGATTGGTAGATAGATGCACGAAAAGACAGAGAAGGAGAGAGAGAGACTAAGAGAGGGAAGGGAGAGGGAGAGGGGAATTATATAGGAGCATCCTTCATGCTCTGTTGCCCCAGTATGCATATTCTTTATCGCAGAGCTCCCTAGAGACGTCTTTCCCTCTCTTCTCTCCTTCTCCCCTTCTTTCCTCTCCTTCCCTCTTCTCCCTCCCCCTCTCCTTCCCTTTCCCTCCTTCGCCTCCTCTCCCCCTTTTCTCTCCTTCACTTCTCCTCCTTCCTTCTCTTCCCATTCTCCTAGTCATCCCCTTCCCTTCCCCTTCCCATCCCGCTTCTCTCCTCCCCCCATTCCCCTCTTCCCCCTCCCCGCTTGCCCCACCATTTTATAACAAGATTCCCCATCACCATTTTCCCGCCATTTGTTTGATATGATTGTTCGCGTCGCAAATTTAACAAAAGCCGTTTTTAATGCGCGCAGGATTAGGCGATCGAGGTGTCCCCTCGCTCGCACTCCGCCGCGCGAGGGGAGACTCCATGAAAAGCAAACAGATGTGCGTGTATGGTTTCTTTGTGTGTGTGCGTATGTGTGTGCGTATGTGTGTGTGTATGTATGTACGTATGTATTTATGTATGTATGTATTTAGGAGAGGGGGTGAAGGATAGTACGAGGAGGAAAGAGGCGCAGGGTGTAAAGGAGTGGGAAAATGTTGCATGAGAGAGAGAGAGAGAGAGAGAGAGAGAGAGAGAGAGAGAGAGAGAGAGAGAGAGAGAGAGAGAGAGAGAGAGAGAGAGAGAGAGAGAGAGAAAGAGAGAGAGAGAGAGACCAAGTACAGCTTGTAGAAGGTAGTACTTTCTTTATGTTGCAAGTTGCACTTTCACTCACTCACAGCCTTCGCGGGAAGCCTCTCGGTCTCGGGGACTCGAGACGAAGGAAAATTGCGAGAAACGAAGGACTGGGGGTGGCATAAGCACGAGGGAGATAAGGAGTCGGAGGAGTGCCTGGCGGGGGAGTGGAGTGGAGTCGAGGGGGGAGTGGACGGGATAGGGGGAAATGTCAAGACGATTGTAAGGATTCGAGTCATAGGTCACGGTCGATTAGCGAAAATAAGGGAAGAACGATAAAGATGATAATGATAGTGATAATGATAAGCAAAGGCGAAGAAAACGGAAGACTTGATTTGCGTTCGCTTTGTTTTTGTTTACATTTTGTTTTCTTGACGTGAAGAATCGTGTAACCAAACAAATATAAAAAAAAATTACCAAGAAAGAGGGAAGAAACGTAATCCGAACAGCCACCGAGAAAGGAGGGAGGGAAATCATAGGATGGGGGGAAGGGGAGGGGGAAAAAGGAACAGGGATCCAGCATGTTCATCTGTTCATCCTGTTCATATTTTCCTGTGAACGGGATATGGTCTGGTGAAGCAGAGCGGAAGATTAGGCAGTGATCCCCCCCTCTCCTCCTTATCTGCCCTCTCACACCCTCCTCCTCCTCTACTCCTCCCTCCCTCCCTGCCTCTAACACCCTCACCATCTCCCCCTCCCCTCCCGCTCCTCCCTCTCTCACCCTCTCCCTCTCCCTCCCCTCCCTCTCCCTCTCCCTCTCCCTCTCCCTCTCCTCCCTCTCACACCCTCTCCCTCTCCTCCTTCTCACACCCTCTCCCTCTCTTCCCTCTCCCTCTCTTCCCTCTCCTCCCTCACACCCTCCCCTCTCCTCCCTTTACCAGCTCTGGGCGCGACACTAATTCTGTTCCCTTATTTAAAGGCGGGCGTTTAGGGGCAAAGTTTTTGTTGATTGTTTTTGTTTTAGATCTTTATTTGCGAAGTTTAAACTGTGGCGCTTTTTTTAAGGGGGAGGGGAGGGAAGACTTTAGTTCACCCGTGAAAGATTTTTTGTTGGAGAGATAAATAGATTATATTTTATTTATTATTATTATTATTTAAGAGGAAGTAGCTTAATTGTACAGATGTGGTGGGGCTGGAGCGGGGGGGGGGGTGATGTATTAGGGAGAAGAAAATAAGTAACTTCTTGTGGTTTCCCGCAGAGAAACAAAAGAAGAAGCAAAAGCGGTGATGGCTTTTGCATGTGTAACTCCTGTTACTCTTGTTCCGATGGCAGCGATGCTAATGATGGCGGCGATTGTCATTATTACCATTAATTTCAGTTAACGTTCCGCTTAATTAGTTCTAGCAATACCCACCTCAGCCCTCCCACCCCTTCACATCCCTCTCCTTCCTCCCTCCTCTCTCTCTCTTTCTCTTTCTCTTTCTCTCTCTCTCTCTCTCTCTCTCTCTCTCTCTCTCTCTCTCTCTCTCTCTCTCTCTCTCTCTCTCTCTCTCTCTCTCTCTCTCTCTCTCTCTCTCTCTCTCCTTCCTCTCTCTTATCCCTCCTCTCTCCCTCCCCTCTCTCTCTCCTTCCTCCCTCCTCTCTCCCTCCCCTCTCTCTCTCCTTCCTCCCTCCTCTCTCTCTCTCCTTCCTCTCCCCCTTCCCTCCTCTCTCTCTCTCTCCTTCCTCTCCCCTCCCCACCTGCCGATTAATTGACGATGGCTTTGGTGGCTTGCATCGGTGGCGCCGTGCTTTTAATTGGCGTCTTTTGGCTTTGATTGGCGATGCTTCCGCGGGTGATTGTGTGCGGCTTTGATCACGCGGTGGAACCTGATTAAAGGGATGCTTTTTATGTTGGGTTTATTTTTGGTTTTCTCTCTGGCGTTTTTTTTTTTTTTTTTTCGTTTTCTTTGCTCGTTCTTTTTGTTTTTTTTGTTTGTTTTGGTTTGTTGGTTTGTTTGTTTTTTCTCTCACTTTCTCTTTCTTTGTTTTCTTCTCTCTCTTTCTATCTATCTATATCTATTTCTATCTCTATCTCTATCTCTCTCTCTCTCTCTCTCTCTCTCTCTCTCTCTCTCTCGGTTTGTCTGTCCCTCCCTCCCTCCTTCCTCTCTCTCTCCTCTCAGCTCTCCCTCCCTCTTTCCCTCTCTCAATCAATCATTCATTCTATCTCCCTTTCTTTTCCGAGTGAGTAATCCGGGTCTTCCCCTTCTCTTTCTCTCTCTTTCTCTCCCTTCATCCCTCCCACCCTTCCTCTATCCCTTTAGTTCTCTTGTTCCTACCCTTCGCTCCTCTCTCTCCCTCTCCCTTCCTCCCTCCCTCCCTCCCTCCCTCTCTCCCTCCCTCCCTCCCTCCCTCTTTCCCTCTCTCCCTCCCTCTCTCCCTCTCTCTTTCCCTCCTTCTTTCTCTCTCCCTCCCTCTTCCCCCTTTTATTCCCTTTGTTTGGCTCCCCTCCATCCCCCCCCCTCTCCCCATTGCGTTTTGTCCGCTCGATGGTCTACCTGTGTATTATGTGTGCACGTGCTTTGTGACGTCACTCGCTCCAGGGCATGTGGCGGTAGGGGGGCCCGGTAGAGGGGAGTAGGGGCAGGGAGGTGCTAGGGGTTCATGGGCGGAGGAGGGGAGGGAGGAGGCAAGGGGATGTGATGGGGGATATGGAGATATGTTCATCCCGCGACTGTTTTTTTTTTTTTTTTTTTTTTAGACGGGAAGATTTTTTGGTTCAGTTCAATTATTATTTTTTTTTTTTTATTGATTTTAATCGTTTTTGATCGCGAAAGTTGAGGACCTCCATGATATGAGGTGCCATGGCATTGATAATACCACCAAGCTTCTCATTTACCCTTAATATTGCACCCATAAAGACGCCAAAATGCAGCTCAATCGGAAACAGCTGTTGTGGAGGCCGGAAGTCATAACATAGACGAGTAGAGGGTTCGAATCTCCATTAAAAAGGGGGTTGGGATATGCATAAACACGATCGAAGCAAAACACGTGTTCTTTTGACCTTTTTCTCTCATCCTATTTCGACTTGCGTGCGTGTTTGTATTTGTATATATATTTATGTGCTTCTATGTACGTATGTTTATGTGTGTATGTATGTATGTATGTATGTGTGTGTGTGTCTATGTGTGTACGTGTGGCACGGACGGACGCACTAGTGTCATTGCCCATGAATGTATGTATTTCTGTATCGCACAAAGTACAGTAGACTAACTCCTCCCCCCCTTCCCCTCCCCCTTCCCCTTCTGCTTAAGATTCAGCTCGAGCTCGACGTCGACTGAACGCCGAAGCACCGCGTTGTGTGCCGCTGCGTGACCGGAAACCAACAAGACGGAGGAGCTTGTCTTCGGGAACGTCACTCGTCTAGAAAACACACGCACACATACACATACACATACACATACACACACACACACACACACACACACACACACACACACACACACACACACACACACACACACACACACACACACACACACACACACACACACACACACACACACACATGCTTACAGAGAGAGAGAGCGAGAGAAAGAGAAAGAGAGAAAGAGAGAGACCTAGGTTAAAGTAAAAAAAAAAGAAAAGATAGTCAAGAAGAATAGGGGAATACGAAAAGGGGGAAAGAATAAGGAAGAGGAGTAATTGATAAATGTTTTGAAGGAGAGAAAGAAAGGGGGGGATGGCCATGAGCATCGAAACCCAAGGTCTTATCGGGAGGGGGTGAGGGGGGGGGTCTTGATTGCCAAACATCGAGGTGATGGTAGGAGGGGTAAGGATTGGGGGGGGAGGTCTGATGAGGGGTGAGGGGGTGGATGGAGAGGGGGGGGGGTTCAGGATGGAGAATTGTGGTTTTCATTTGTCGGGTCTTGAATCTGCGGGAATTGCATTACGGGAATTGAAATGGATTTTGGAATTTCTTTCTCAAACATTTACCGCCTTTTCCGAAAATATTAGATCTCCCAGGATGCGCGGCGGAGGTGAGGCATTATGTGGCTGGCCTTAATTCTTTATTTTTTTATTTTTTGTTTTTCACCTAAACTGTTTCTTCTATCTCCGGTTGATGTCTTTCTTTCTTATTCTGAGAATCCATCAAATTATCCTGTCTGTTGAAAGGGAGATGGATGGATATTTCTTCTCGTCTTGTTCTCCCGGATGCCTGTCTTTTTATGAACACCTCGAAAGATATGCTTTTTTTCTGGATTTTATCTTGCTATCAATCCATCTAGCGAGGCATTTTTTTTCTTTGATTTTATCTTGAGAGAGGCATTTTCTAGGATTTCA
>BOPN01004951.1:52500-57500 GCA_017312705.2 Penaeus japonicus | reverse complement strand
CAGACTGACACACACGCACTCGCGCACGCACACACACTCAAACGCATACACGGATATGTGTCCGTAAACGTATACACGTGCGCACATCCACACAGAGACACCGACACGTTTATGCACATGAATCGCGCGCATGCACACACGCACGCGATTCTACATAACATACGCACCCATGCATTGTCGTTCGTGGATTCGTGATGACGGGAAAGGGGGGAGGGGAGAGAAAGAAAGGGGGAGAGGGAGAGGGAGGCGTAGATAGGTTGCCAACGCGTCGGGAAAGTTGAATATCGAACGTGGTGCTTTTGGTCTCGCCTTTCGCTTTCCTCGCGCATTGCTTACGCCGTTGGTAACGGGAGTAACAAAGGGGCGTTGTTTCTCCCGTGTGCTTTCGTGAGTTGCGCCTCGCCAGGCCCTGTTGGCTGCAGGGCGGGCGGGTCGGGAAACACTATTTATTAACGAGAGACGATTGATGGTTTTTGCCTCTCGCTCTCTTCCATTTTTATCTCTCTATCCTTCCCTCCCTCCCTCTCTCTCCCTTTCTCCCTCCGTCCCTCTCTCCCTCTCTCTCCCTCTCTTTCTTCCTCCCCTCTCTCTCTTTATCTCCTCCCCTCACCATTCCCGTCACCCTCCCCTCCCTCACCCAGTGTCTCCAAGCCGGGGTTGTGTTATGTCGTGTTCTCGCGCCTTGTAAGACATGCTCCTGCAGGGTGTCTGTAGCGTCATAAGCGGGTCTTTGCAAGGGGATCAATCATGCCTTTGCAAGGACGTATGTATGTCCCTCTTGCAGAGCGCCAACTGTTGCATCCTCTTCACTGACCCTTCCACCCTCATTTATCAACCCCTTCTCCTCTTGCTCCTCCTCCCCCCCCCTCCTCCTCCTCCATACCCCTCCTCCCCCTCCCCCTCCTCGTCCTCCATACTACTCCTCCTTCTCCTCCTTTCCCCCTTATTATACCTCCCTCCTCACTTCCTCTCCCTCTCCCCATCATCCCACCCTCCCCTGCCCTCTCTTGCACTCGCCCCTCGGACACCGTTAAATTTTAGTTCTCTAAGAGATTTATGTGTTTGACTTGTCAGCTTGTACCCTCTCTTCCTCCTCCCTCTTCTCTTCTCTTCCTCCGTGTATACCCTTCCTCATTCTTTTATCCTTCCCCCTTTCATTTTTTTCCTCATCCTCATCTTTATTCGCGTTCTCTTCTTCATCCTCCGATTTTCTTTTTACCTCCTCCCGTTCCGCCTCTACCCCTTTCTTCTTTCCCTTTCCCCTCGCTGCCGCCCTGTTTTTGTATTTTGATTGTAGAATCGTCTCTCTCACTCTCTCTCTCTCTCTCTTTCTCTCTCTCTCTCTCTCTCTCTCTCTCCCTCCCTCCTTCCCCCCTCCCTCCCTCCTTCCTTCCCCCCTCGCTCTCTCCTTCCTTCCCCCCTCGCTCTCTCTATCTCCCTCTCCCTCTCCCTCTCCCTCTCCCTCTCCCTCTCCCTCTCTCTCTCCCCTCTCGGTCTTCCCCCTCTGCACTTGTTAATGGTTCATAGCGCTTGTCTGTGAATCACCGTTGTTAGCTGTTCCATAATTTGGCTTTATTTTTCCCCTCGGTCCTTCTGGCATTTCCCGTGCCTTTGTTTTTGTTATTTCTCTTACGCAGTTTTTTTTGCTGTTGTTGTATTTTTATAATGATCGTATTTCTCTTTATATTTTTTTTCGTTCGTAAGGTTCCATTTTCGTTCTTTTTCTTTTTTGCTCTCCCCGTTCGCCCCCTCTTTCTATTGCTCTTCTCATATTTGCTTATCTCTCCTGCTTCCTCTTCAGTTTCTCTGGACCCTTCCTTTATTCCCTCGAGTTCTATTTCTATCTCCTTCTTACCCCTCGCCCTCGTCTACTTGTTCTTCAAAGTCTATCTCTCTCTCTATCCTCTCTCATATCTCTCCTCTCTCTCTCTCTCTAGTTTCTTCTCTCTTCCTTTCTATCTTCCCTCTTCTCTCTCTCTCTTTCCCCTCTCCCCTCTCTCTCTCTCTCCCTCCCTCCCTCCCTCTCCCTCTCCCCCTCTCCCCCTCTCCCTCCCCCCCTCCTTCCCTCCTCTCCCTACCTACTCCCTTCTGTTCCTCCCTCCTTTCATCCTCCTCTTCCTCTTTACTCGTCGCTTCTCTTCCTCCCTACCTCCGTTCATCCTTCCTTTCATCATTTCCTCTCTCTCTCTCTCTCTTCTTGGTCTCCTCGTTCTCCCTATCATCCTCCTTTATTCTTTCCTTTTCCCTAATCTGGTTTATGATTATCCGCTGGGCATTTTCTGTATCTGTGTACCCTGTGACCCCACCTCTGCCGCTCTTGCAAACATCCCGACTGGTTCTTCCAACCCCCTCCCTCCCTCAACTTCTCCATACCGTCCTTACTCCCCACCCCCACCCCTATACACATCCTCTCGCTTCCTGGTCTTGTTAATTGCCCCTTCTCTCAAATTGCCACCCTTACCCCTCCCCTCCCCTCCCCTCCCCTCCCCTTCCCCTTCCCCATTCACCTCATCCCACTGCCACTCCTCCTCCTCATTCCTCCTTTCCTCCCTTTACTACTACCGACCCCCACTATACCCCCTCCCCCAGTCCTCATTCATCCCTCTTCTCCCACCCCCACAACCCTCTCCCCCACATCCCCCGATACTCGCCACCCCCACCACCCTTTCCCTCTCATCCCCCGCCTCACCCCCCCCCCTCGCTACCCTTTCTCCCCACCCCCCCCTTGCTACCCTTTCCCCTCATTCACTCCCCCACCCCACCACTCTTTCCCCCTCATTCCTCCCTCCCCTCCCCTCTCCTCCCCCGGCAGGTATTAGGGCTTCTGCTCTCCCGGTAATTGAGGAACAATAACAAACCGGGAGGGTCGGAAGGAGCCGGGAGCGCACCGGCGGAAGAGGGGAGCGCCGGGACCTAAACCGGTTATAGGAAGGTCGCCGAGAGAGAGCGGAGGGCGGGGGGATGGAGGGAGGGGGAAGGGGGGGAGGGAGAGGCCTCCGCTGCTGCCGAAGCCCACCGGCGACTAGCGCTGCTGCTGGGACCCGTCGCTGCGACTTGTGTTTATTTTTATTGTTTTTTTCTGTTATCTCTGTTAATATGCATTTAGTTCTTTATCTCTCTCTCTCTCTCTCTTTTTACTTCCCTCACTCATTCTCTTCCTCCCTCCCTTCCTATCACTCACTCCCTCATTTTTTACCCCTTAGATTTCCCTTCCTCTCTTCTCCTTTCTTCTTTTCCCTGTCTTCCTTATCTTTCCCTTCTTCTTATTTCTCTTCACCATCTCTTCCTCCTCCTCCTACTCATCCCCCTTCAGCATCTTTTCCTCCTCCTCCTCCTCCTCCTCCTCTTCTACCGCCGACGCCGACGCCGCCGCCCGGGAGAGAGAGAGAGAGAGAGAGAGAGAGAGAGAGAGAGAGAGAGAGAGAGAGAGAGAGAGAGAGAGAGCGGCGCCCAAATTGAATTGTTCCGAGTCTGTGTAGATTTGCAGTATGGTATTTGTTTATAAGTTCTATTACTTGTTCTTCTGTTTAAGGGAATAGTTCGGGGGGAGGGGGGTGGGGGGGTCCGTCTACATGAGCTATTGTCGTTTTTTACGGGGGTAGAAGACGTTGGAATACCTTTCTCCGCTCTCTCTCCCCCTCTGTCTATCTCTCTCCTCCCCCTTCCTCTCCGTCCCTTTTTCTCTCTCTTTCTCTTTTCTCCCTTCCTTTTTTTATCAGACTACCCCCCCCTCCCCCCCGCGCCATCACCACGTGTGAATTGAGGCGCGCGGGGACACCGGACTGGTTTTGTAAACACTCGGGCCCTTCCTCCTCATCCCCTTCACATCGCCACCTCGCGGCCACCCTTTCACACCCTCTTTTCATCCATCTCCTGCCTCGTCTGCGTCTTTGCCTCCTCCCTCTTCCCTCCTCCCTCCTCCCTCCTCCCTCCCTCCGTCCCCCTCCCCCTTCGTCTCTTCGTCTCTTTAGCTCCTCTCCTCGTCGGTTCTTTCGTTCTGCTCCTCGCTGAGAATTTGTCTCTTCAACATTTTTATCCTTACCCCCTTTCCCTCGTCGTCTCTTTCGGCCTTCTCGTCTTCTTCTATTCGTCTCTTCTCTTGTCTCTCCGCCTCCTCGTCTCTTCGTCCCATTCCTTGTCGGTTCTTTCGTTCTGCTCTTCTCCGAGTACTTTGTTTTGCCGTCTCTTCTACGTCTTTACTCCTTTCCCTCGTCGTCTCTTTCGTTCTTCTCCTCGTCTCCCCTTCTTCTCATCTCATCATTTCCTCGTCTCCTTGCCTCTTCCTCCCCCGAATTTTACTTGTTATCTTATATTCTGGAAGCGTTCTGGAGTTTTTACCCCCCGCCCCCCCCCCCTATTCGACATGTCTTGGGGAGGGGGGCTGTTTTGTTTATTTATTTGTTATTGATCGGAGGGGGTCGGATGGCAGTGCGAGCTAACTTTGGTTTTGTTTGTTTATTCTCTTTACTCATATCTACTGTTTTCTTATATCAGTTTCTTTGTTTCTTCTATGCATCTTTTACTGATTTTTTTTTCATTCTCTATTTGTCTCACGTCTTGTTTTTTTTTCTTTCTCTCTCTTTATCTATCTCGTCCTTCGATTTCCCCATTCTGTCTTATTCTCATTATTCGCCTCTTTCTCGGATTTTTTTTTCTTTCCCCTTCCGTGATTTTGTTTTTTCCTTCCCCCTTTTTCCTCTCTGCTATTCGTACTCCTATTTTTATCAAGTTCCATTCTCTTCCCCTTCTCCAGTGCCGTCTTCTTCCCTCCAACCCTTCTTTTCCGACATTCTTTCCTTCTCCCATTCTTCCTTGGTATATATATGTTTTTTTTTCCTCCCACGTTATTTTCCTCTCCCTTTCTCCTTTCTCTCTCTCACTCTTTCTTTCTTTCTTTCTTTCTTTCTTTCTTTCTTACTTTCTCCTCCCTTTCTGCCCCCCACTCCGTGATCTCTCTCTCTCTCTCTCTTTCTTTTTTTTCATCGGTTCCGTTTCTTTCA
>BOPN01004951.1:37500-45000 GCA_017312705.2 Penaeus japonicus | reverse complement strand
GGGGGAGGGGGAGGGGGAGGGCGAGGGAGGGAAGGGAGAGGGAGGGAAGGGAGAGGGTGAGGGGGGAGAGGGACGGAGAGAGGAGGGGAGAGGGAGAGAGTGTGAGGAGGGGGGGGTAGGAGAAAGATGTATTGGTTAAAAAGAAAGAGGAATTCAAAAGTGTAAGTCTCCATTTCCCGTTGTCAAAAAATGAACTTACTCTCTTCGTTCTTTTTCTTCCTTTTCTTTTTTTTCTCTCTTTTTTTTCCTTCCTCTTCCTCCTCCTCTCCTCCCCCACCTCCTCTTACCCCCCCCTCTCTCTCTCTCTCTCTCTCTCTCTCTCTCTCTCTCTCTCTCTCTCTCTCTCTCTCTCTCTCTCTCTCTCTCTCCCTCCCTCCCTCCCTCCCTCTCTCTCTCTCTCTCTCTCTCTCTCTCTCTCCCCCTCCCTCCCTCCCTCCCTCCCTCCCTCCCTCCCTCCCTCCCTCCCTCCCTCCCTCCAGCAACCCCTCGGTGGCTTACAAATTAAACTACATTATGTTCTTTCGTAGTTTTCCTCTTTCCCTAACGCTTCCTCTTGTTCGTATTCTGTCTCTCCCCCTCCTCCACCCCCATCCAATCACCTCTTGTTTACTTTTTATTTAATTTCGAATCTCTCTAACTCACTCTCTCTCTCTCTCTCGTTCTCTCGCTCGCTCGCTTTCTCTCTCTCTCTCTCTCTCTCTCTCTCTCTCTCTCTCTCTCTCGCTCGCTCGCTCTTTCTCTCTCCCTCTCCCTCTCCCTCTCCTCCCCCCTCTCTATTCATTATCTTTTCCTCCTTCCCTCCTTATAATTCACCTCCTTTCCTCCCTCTCCTCTCCTCTCCTCTCCTCTCCTCTTCCCGCAGGAGGCGAGGCGAGGCGAGCCCAGCCCGGCGATTACTTACACAAAAGTTTTCTCTCTTGATTCTCCGACGAGTTAATTTGGAATTCGTCGTCGTCGATCTCGGGGATGGGATTCCAGTCTCCTTTTGAAAGCGCTAAAGGGATCAGGACGCTCCCGCGCTAAATTGGCCGCGATCGGCTTTTGTTCGGGGCGCCCGCGCTCCAGGGCTGGCGTCGCGCCGCTAAAACGTGGAGGAGGGAAGGGATGGCAGGGGGAATAATGTGGCTACGCACGCACGCACGCACGCTCGTACACACACACACACACGTGAATGGATGGATGTATGTTTGTACCATTTGTATACTCTCTTTATCACCTTTTTCCCTCCCTTCCCTCATTCTCTCATTTCATTCATTCATTCATTTATTCATTCATTCCCTCTCTCTCTCCCTACTCTTTCCAATCTTTCTCTCTTCCTTCTCCCTCTCCATTGGGGTATTTTAATTACAGCCCGTATCATCGTTTCTCGCATTAATCAGTTTCATCATTAATAGCGGATGATAAAGTTGATTCACAAAAGTCCACAGAGTACGAATAAAATCTCCCCCCCTCCCCCCCTTACCCCCTCTCCTACCCCCACCCCCGCTTCGCTCATCTCTCGTCCTCTTAATTTGTTGCTTCTGCATTTCATTTGCATACCGCGGGTTGAGATCGCTCGTATTGCAACTTGCAGCTTTGTAAGCATGGTGCGTGTACTCTTGCAGGTCAGAGTTTTCTTTGTGTGTGGCTGACGTTTGTAGTTGTCCTCTTCCTCTGTCTTCCTGTTTCTCTTTCTCTGGCATCTCTTTATCCTTTATCTCCTTCTCGTCCTTCTCTTCCTCTTCCTTCTTCCTACTACTTCTTTCTTCTTTTCCTTCTCTCCTTCCTGCTCCTCTTCTTACTTTTCCTTCTCTCCTTCCTCTCCTTCTTCTCCTTCTTTTTCCCCCATCTCTTTCATCTTCTGAAGTGACGGAGCCGCGCTGTTGTCACTAATTTTCTTTCCAAAAGAAAGGGGTGGGGGTATCCTAGGGCTGTCCTTTTCAAATTTCGATTCCTCCTCCCCATCCTTTCTCTCATCCCTTCCCTCTCCCTCTTCCCCTTCTCCCTTTCCCTCTCCCTCTTCTCCCTCACTTGTCGTTCCTGCCTTTCTCCTTCTTCACGTTCCCTCCTCTCTCTTCCCTTATCCTTTCGTCAACCCTTTCTCCCATCCCGTCTCCTCCTCTTCTCCTCCTCCTCCTCCTGCTCCTCCTCCTCCTCCTCTTTTCCTCCACCACTACCATCACCACCACCTTCTCTCCTCCTCCTCCTCCTCCTCCACCCCCACCACCACCTTCTCTCCTCCCCCTCCTCCTCCACCTCCACCCCACCCCCCCTCTTCCGTTTGCCCTTGTGTACCCCACTCGTCAAAGGTTCCCTAATATCGTTACGTGAAGGTACTACAGAGTTGGACGCGGATAAAGGGAGAATGAAATTGAATTTGCGTGCGGATGAAGAGCCTCTGCCTCTGAGTGGTGCATTTTGCTCTTCGCTCCCCCTCCCCTTCCCCTTCCCCCTCCACCCTCCACCTTCCCTCCTCTCCCCTCCCCCCACCATCTGCTCTGCTCTTCTCCTCGTCACCCCCGTTCCTCTCTTTTCCCCTTCCATCCTTCCCCTTCCTTCGTTTCCTTACGTTTCCCTCTCATCTCCCCAAATCTCGTCTCACCCTTTTTCGTTACTCTTTCCCTCTACCTCCCTCTTATGTACTCCCTGTATCCCGTCCCTCCCTCTCCCTCTCCCTTTCTCTTCCCCTCTCTCTTCCCCTCCCTTCTCTCTCCTCTCCCCCTCTCTCCTCCCCCTTCTCTCCTCCCCCCTTCTCTCCTCCCCCCTTCTCTCCTCCCCCCTTCTCTCCTCCCCCCTCTCCTCGTCTCCCTCCCTTCCACCGTTGCCTTACAATTCCATCTCCTCGGCTCCCTTCCCGCACGCAAGCAAAGGCCTATAACACACGCAGACGTCTAGTTCGTTTGGAATTACATCCGGCTGACCCCAACATAGATGGGACCCCCCCCCCCTCTCTCTCAACCAGCCCCCCTCCCACCTATCCCTGCCCCTCACCCATTGGCCTCCCTTACCTTCTCCATGTTGTGGACTTGTGTTGCTTCATCAGACCAAGCTTCTGCCTCTTGACACCCCCCATCCCCCAACCCCTCCCCCATCCCTCCCCCACCTCCACCCCACCCTCCTCTACCACTAGTACCCCCTCACCACTCCTCCCCCCAGTACCCCCCTCCCCCCTCTCCCTGCTCCCGATCATGTCGCCGCCAGCCACCGCCTCTGCTTCTCCTGCTTTTGATTTCGTTAATTAATCTTTGGACAGGAGAGGGGGAGGGGAGGTGGGGGGAGGTGATGGCAAGTTGATGACGAAGAGGGGAGAATCTATAGGGAGTCGATGCCGGTGTTTTGTTCCCCTCGCTTTTCCCTCTTGGGGAGGACTAAATGGGTTGGTAGGGTGGGTAGGGAGAGATGGAAAGGGGGGAGGGGAGAAGAGATGAGGGGAGTGGGAGTGGAAGGGGAGAGGGGAGAATGAGAGGAGAGAAGGGGAGTGGAAGCGGTGAGGGGAAATGGAGAAGTTGGACGCGGAGGAAGAGAATGAAGGAAAGAAGAGGAAAATAGGGTGAGAGGGGAGGATAGCGGAAGGACATGGAGGAGAGGAGAGGAGAGACAGGGCGAGGGGAAAAGGGAGAAAGAGGAACGCTTCGAATAGCTCCTTACTCTGCGACCACGGGATGGGATGGAGGGGGGGGGAGGTCGCAGAGAGGGGACACACCGGACACGTGCGTCCTTGTTGAGTCCAAGTGGAGGGGTGGGATAACTGTGGAGATGACAAGGTGGAACAAGTGGGCGAGATACGCAAGGGGGAAGAACCACTTGTTATTTACATTGGATTTTTTTTATTTTATTTATTTATATATTTTTATTGATTCATTTATTTTAAGATTATTAGTGTATATATATTTATTTATTTATTTATATTTTTGATTATTTATTTATTTTATTATTATATTATTATATTATTATTATTATTATTATTATTATTATTATTGTTATTAATGTAATATTTTAATTATTTTTTATCTTTTTTTTGTGTGTGTGTTTGTTTGTGCGTGCGTGTGTGCACGTTCGTGTGTGTGTGTGTGTGTGTGTGTGTGTGTGTGTGTGTGTGTGTGATTTCCATCTGTTGATCCATTTAGTGCACGCAAACCTTAATAGTTAGTAAAGTCGGAATTTCTAATAATAATTTTACAGCTACTGATACTGTTACCATCGTTTTTACTGCTGCTGTTTTTCATTTTTATTATAGCTATCATCATTACAGTACGTTTATTGTTTTTTACGACCATTTGCATCTACTTTATTCGTCTGGACAAAGCGATATGTTAAAGACGTTCCAGAAACCTCCATACAGTATGTGCCAAGTAATTGCCCCGCCGTTGTGAACCTCGCCATTCTCACAGCTCGTTTGCTTTTATTGTTTGTATGGTGATTAGCATTGCATCGGGGAGGGGGATCTGGCAATATCAAAAGCTCCCGCGGTGATAAGAGCCTGCTTGCGCGCCATACCTTAACGTCAGTTGCGAAGTGTGCGTTGAATAAATACAGGTGCATTTGTGTGTCTTGGTTGCAGTGGGGCAGGTGCGTTTCTTTCTTCCTATCCTTCCCCGTTTTTCCTGTCTCTCTTCCTTTTCTCTTTTCCTTGTACTCTCTCCTCTTCCTTTCTTCCCCTTTTGTTTTTTCTTTCTTCTTTTTTTCCTCCTGTCTCTTCCTTTCTTCTTTTTTTTGTCTCCTTTTCTCTTTTCGTTAACCCCTTCTCTTTTCCCCGCCCTTTTTTCCTCTCCCTTCTCTCCTTTCCTTTTTTCGCTTCTCCTCTTTCCTCTTCCCTCCCCGTCCTTTCCCTTTTCCCTTTCCCCTTACCCTTCCCGTCTTTCCTCTTCCCCTCTCGCCCTTTTCCTTTCTCTCCTTTCCCAGTTCCCCTTTCTCTTCCCGTCTTTCTTGTTCCTTCCCCATCCGTGTAAACTTCATTGTAGAACTAATATTTGGTTAATGTTTCGTTTCCCCATGGAGTTTGTTATGACAGGCAGGCAATATGCGAGATTTTGGAGGAGTTTTTGACGTGGGCAAAAATGATTATTTTGTTTCATTGTTGTTTTACCGTTTTATTAAAGGAGGGAGGAGGCAAAGAGGTGGGGGTGATGGGGAGAGGGGATGGGGAGGGAGGGATAGAGAGAGGGATAGAGAGAGAGAGAGAGAGAGAGAGAGGGAGAGAGAGAGAGAGAGAGGGGGGTAGAGAGAGAGAGAGAGAGGGGGGGAGAGAGAGAGAGAGAGAGGGGGGGAGAGAGAGAGAGAGAGAGGGGGGGAGAGAGAGAGAGAGAGAGAGAGAGAGAGAGAGAGAGAGAGAGAGAGAGAGAGAGAGAGAGAAAAGCGTCGGGCGATTATGATAAAGAGGAAAATTCACTCGCCGAATTGTGATGGAGGTTAGAGCGAGCGAGCGAGCGAACGGCAGTCATTACTCGGCGCTTATTGCACGTTGCTAAGTGTTGCAGAGGAAGTTGCACGGGACGCCGCGGATCTTGGAAATTGACACTACAGTAGAGGAAGGAATTTGGGAGAGGACGGAGGGGTAGAGGGGAGGGGAGGGGGGGAGGAAGAGAAAGGAGTAGAAGGGGGAGGGGGGGGGGGGGGGGGGAGGGGGATGGCGTATCAGCAAATGTTCCGTCATTAACAAGGTCCCCGGATGTTATGTAATGGATAATGGAAAGGGGTTTTACGTTATAATATCTGGGAGGGAGGGGAGGGGAGGGGTGAGAGTAAGAGAAACGGGAACGGGAGTCTTGGAGGAGCGGGGGGGGGGGGGGCTAAAGTAGGGAAGTTTGAGCCCGAGATGAAGGGATTAGGGAAAGGGTGATGACTGGTTAACAATGACGCCTTTCTCCCTTGGGTGTAAGGGAGGAGGTGGATTAAGGGAGAAGGGAGGAATGAAGGGGTTTCCGATGTCGCCGAGCGTTTGGTTGGGATTCACTTTCGGAGAAAGGAAAGGGGTGCGTTTACACGCGCGCGCGCGCACACACACACACACACGCACAAGGAAAGCGAGTGCCACTAAAGGTGGCCGCCCGCGTTGCCGCCCGCCCGCACGCCCCTCCCCTTGACAAAGGCGCGGCGTTATTGGACACTCGGCCCCGTGAAATAATGGCCGGGAAATAAATAGGCGAGTTCACTTTCCAAGAGTTATAGCAAACTGCGAACGATGTGGCGGGGGGGAGGGAGAGGGAAAGGGAGAGGGAGAGGGAGAGGGAGAGGGACAGGGAAAGTAGAAAGGGGAGTGGGAGAGGGAAAGTAGATAGGGGAGTGAGAGGGAAAGTGGATAGGGGAGTGGGAGAGGGTGGGGAGTGAGGGGGAAAGTGGATAGGGGAATGGGAGGGGGAGGGAAGGAGGATTGAGAGGGGAGGGGGGGGGAAGGATTAAATATTTGACTTGCAAATGATTGCTGCAAATTGACATGCCTTATACAACAACAAGGATGAGGAGGAAATTATAGGAGAGGGAGGTCGCCTAGCAGGTGCGTCGCGCGGACCTGTGTGCGTTTATGTGTATGCTTAGTCTGTGTGCGTGCGAGCTTATGTGTGTGCGTATGTGTGTGTGTCTGTGAGCCTCTGTGCCTCTGTATTTGGTCCGGAGTTGGGCGTCACCTGCGTCTATTGCGACCTGTTGAAGAATGGATTGTCTCCGGCCGGCGCTGCGCAGACGCCTCTGGAGCCACGCAGAGGAGTACCACACCTGCGCAGTCTATTTTTAGCGTGCAATTCATACTCTGCATTCAGTGAGGGAGATTGGGGGGAGGGGGGCGTAGGGAGACCTTGACGCGACAGACGCGGCGACACGACGCAAACAGCGACATTTTGTGACCGTACGTATAGCGACGGCGAAGCTGCGGGAGGGCGGAGGGAGAGAGGGGAGAGAGAGAGGGGTGGGGATGGGGGAGGGGAAGAGGGGAGGAGAGGGGAGAGAAGAGCGTGTGGCGTTGGTGTGGAACCTGTCTGGGACGTGTTTGCATTATACATGAGGTAAGGGAGATAGAGCTCGACCCCAGCATTAAGAAGGTGTTTGCTGGTCCTTTGTGAAGCAATGCGAGATACGGTCGCGGCCCTTTTTGTCGGGCTGGGGAAGGCCGCACGCCCGAAAGAAAGGGAGGGCAGGGGGGAGGGCGGGGAGGGGGGAGGGGGGAGCTTTCGCGGGCGGACGTGGCCGGACGTGGGCGCGCCTCTCGAGCTGAACCCACGGTGGGGAAGGTGGAGAATCGGTAGAATGAGGATGAGGATGGTAAAAGAATGACGAAAAAAAGGCGGACGAGAAGAAGAGTAAAACCATGAATGGAAGAAGAGGAAGATGAGGAAGAAGAACTAGAAGTATAAGAAGAAGAATACGAAGAACAAAAAATAGAAAAAAGATGAGGAAGAACAAGAAATAGATGTGGAGGAAGAAGAAATTGAAAAAGAGGAGGAGTGAGGAGTCAGAGGAGGCGAGGGCGTGAAGGTCCTCGCCGTTGCCGCTGCCACTCGCCTCCCACTCTGCCCGGGGAGTGGATTT
>BOPN01004951.1:7500-32500 GCA_017312705.2 Penaeus japonicus | reverse complement strand
CATAAAAAATAATTAAGAAGTAAATAAAGTAAAATGAAAGGGAAAAGGCTACAAGGCCGCGGAGCGAGAGAGAAAGAGAGAGGGAGGGAGGGAGAGGGTGAGGGAGGGAGGGAGGGAGGGAGGGAGAGAGGAAGTAAAGCGTGAGTTAGAGCCTCGTAATTAAGCCAAGCTGAAGTTTTCCAAAAGCTCGTGGAAACAGTTTAGAATATAATAGACGAGCTCGGAGCCAAATTTTTGGGCGAACGCGCGGGAGAGAAAACGCGGACGGGGAAAAAAGAAACTTGCACAAGTTGTAATTTGCGTGGTCGTCTGTTCGTTTTAGTTTTTTTCGTTTTTGTTTTTCTTTCTTTGTTTTTTTCGGGATTTTATTATTGTGTTTTTGTTTTTGTCTTCTTCTTTTGGTAACTGCGGGCGTTCTTTTTGCAGACGGATTATTTATTTATTTATTTATTTTTTTTTTTTTTTGCTTTCTTTTTTTTTTTTTTTTTTTTTTTTTTTTTTTTTTTTTGCTTTCTTTTTATTTTTTTCTTTTTTCCTTTTTTTCCTTTTTATCTTTTCTTTCTTTTCTTCTTTTTTCTTCTTCTTCTTTATCTTAGGCATCGTGAATAGTTCAAAGTGCACAAAGTGTAAAGTGCAAAATACACACTCAAACATACCGATACACACTCAAACGCTGCATTGTGTGTGTGTGTGTGTGTGTGTGTGTGTGTGTGTGTTTGTGGGATCTGTGGATTTGTGTATACGTACACATGCGGCCGCGCCTTTGTTTGGCTAAAACGTATTTCGACTGAGACCAGAGGGAACATGTGAGCAGGCACCTAGTTTCACCAATACCCTGTTCCTCCACACCAACACCCCACCCCCACCCCCACCCTCTCACTCACTCACTCACTCACTCTCTCACCCTCCCCTTTTACGCTTAACCTCCGCCCTCTCCCTAAATTTCCAAACCTTCTCACTCACACCATCGTCCACATTCATGTCCTCTCGCTCACCCTTCCCTCACATCATCCTCTCCCCTGTCCCACTTCCTCACCCTTACCCCTCACCCTTATCTTCACCCCACCCTCTCCCTCTCCCACTCCTTCATCCTCACCCCTCACCCTTATACTCACCCCCATTCCCATCCTCACCCTCTCCCACCCCTTACCCTTACTCTCACCCCTCACTCCCCCCCTCACCCCCCCCTCCCCCCACTCCTTCTGGACCGCTCGAGATGAAGCCCATTTTTTGACAGATAAGTTCAGGAATGTTATGAGCAGGGAAAGGACGGAGATTGTTTTGTGAATTTGAGGTATGTCTTAAACGAGGAAGGAGGAGGGGAGGGATGGAGGGAGAGAGGGAGGCAGGGGCGGGCCAGAGTGAGAGAGGAAGGGAGAGAGGGAAGGAGAAAGTGAAGAGAAGATAGAGATATTGAAATAATACAGAGTGAGAGAGAAGAAATGAATGGATGAGAAAGAAGCGAATATGAGAGGTTGACAGAGAGATAAAGAGAAAGAGAGAGAGTATAGCATTAATTCAGACGAGTTCATTTTCCGTCACGAGCATTGCCGTCGTTTTTGAGACTCCACGGCACGTTCATTCTTCATTCATCACAAACACCCATCGCCACCTATCTCTCTCTCTTCCTCTCCCTCTCCCCTCCCTCTTCTCTCTCTCTCTCTCTCTCTCTCTCTCTCTCTCTCTCTCTCTCTCTCTCTCTCTCTCTTTCTCTCTTTCTCTCTTTCTCTCTCTCTCTTTGTGTTTTCTCTCCCTCCCACCCTCATACTCTCTTACCCTCTCTCCCAATCCCTCTCTTTCAACGTCCCTTCTCCATCGAGAGAGAGAGAGAGAGAGAGAGAGAGAGAGAGAGAGAGAGAGAGAGAGAGAGAGAGAGAGAGAGGAGGGGGGAGATTGAAATTGAAAATGAAATTGATGAAATCGCGGTCCGTGTAACTCGTACTCGTAGCATCCCCCATCGAATCGTTTCAGCGCAAGGGTACTTGTGTACTTACTCCTCGCGGTTACTCTTTGCCCAAATGCCCAGTCGATGACCCGGAGATTGCGCCGAGTGCAGCCTATTAATGCGTCCCAATTCAAGGCGTTCGTGCCCCGCGGGCATCGGTGGGTGGATGGGGGTGGGGGAGGGGTAGGGTAGGGGGCGGGTGGTCTGAGAAGGATGGCGCTTGAGAGGGACTAGTCCTCCTCCTCCCCCCCCCCTCCTCCTCCTCGTGGCGGTTCCCTTTCTTGTCCTTATTTTCTTTCTACTCTGGCAGTTTTAACATCTCCTGTTCATCAATTCCTGTCTCTCTTTCTCTCTCTCGGCCAACCCCAGCCCTCTCTTCCTTAATCCTCACATTCCATATTCATATTCCTTGGGAGCAAAATGGTGCGCTTGGTTCCGCGCCACTGAGCTAGGGCGTCTCTCTCTCTCTCTCTCTCTCTCTCTGTCTCTCTCTCTCTCTCTCTCTCTCTCTCTCTCTCTCTCTCTCTCTCTCTCTCTCTCTCTCTCTCTCTCTCTCTCTCTCTCTCTTTCTCTCTCATTTTCTCTTCCTCTTCCTGTTCTCCTCCATTATCCATCTTCCCTTCCACCCTCCTTCGCTCTCTCCCTCCCCCGATCACTTCTATCCATCTTTCCCTCCTCCCCTCCTCTCCCTCCCTCCCCTCCCTCCCCTTTCTCTGTATGCGAACTCGGGCAGTGCGATGCAAAGAGACGTCTCCCGATGTCCTCTCTACCATGTCTGAATGCACGTGTTCGCCCTCCTCGTATGCATTATGGGTCGCGAAGGAGGTGGCCAGGCAGGGGTCCTTCGCCACGGTGGCTGGACGCGTCGCCGCCTCGACAGGACGCTCCCCAAGGAACCCTGCGGCCCAATCTGGACTTCAGGTGCGCGGGGATATCCTACGGTGGTGTGTCGTCGAATCCCTTTCCCCCGTCTCGGGAGAACATGAGGTTTCTTCATCCCCTCCAGCGAAGGTACCTGACCGCCACCCCCTCCCCCCTTCCCATCCTTCCCTCCCACCTCTGCCTCCTCCTCCTCCTACCCATATTCCCTACCACCTCCTCCCTCCTTCCCTCCCTCCCTCCTTCCTTCCCTACCTCCTTACCTCCCTCCTACCTCCTCCCCTCCCTCCTTCCCTACGACCGACCCTATAACCCCCATACCCCCGACCCCACTGTACCTGCTGCTGTAATCAACACCAGCCTGTAATTATGGTTCCCACTCATTGTACCCTCCCTTCGCCGTAGCCGCTGTAGTGCTCACACTGCCCCTTCCTGCCCCGCGTCTCGCCCTCCTTCAGCGCCTCTTGCGGGGTCCGTCTGCCCTTCTGCGCTCCCTGGTCGGCCGCCGCTGCTCTTGATTTAGTTAGAGTTGAGGGACTGACAGAGAGTGATTGTGTGTGTGTGTATATATGTATATATGTATGTATGTATGTGTGTGTGTGTGTGTCAGAGTCAGTATATGACTGAATGGATGTGTTTATCTTTGGACAACAGTATCACCTGGCGACCATAGCTTAGATAGGATAGCTGAGAATGAAAGTTGCAACACGACTCTTTGAGATCTTGCATATGCTCATCAAGACAAAGACGGGGAGAGGATGGGAGTCACGACGGAGCCAGAAGGTCGCGTCAGGTCACGTGATCTGGGTCAGCTAATGAAAAGAAAGTTTACAAGTGTACACGAGTTACGGGATGAGGGAAGGGAGGGTGAGTGAGTGAGTGAGGGAGAGCATTGCATCACGGAATGCAAGAGCAACAAAAAACGCGAGAGAATACGGGTTCCGGTTACGAATGCCGTATACGACATGGGAATGCCGTGGAAAATGCCCCTAATCGGATCCGTTATGGCGCCGTAGTCCACTGTGATTCCGAGTAATGTATGACCGGCCGAGCTCACGGCGCGAAAAAAAACGGTTTCGGATTCCATTGCGTTTGCGATTTGTCTGTCGGAGTTACGATCGAGGGGGGAGGGGGGAGGACGGCTTCATCCGGCGGCTGAGTCGGATGACGGCGGAACGTGGATGGCGTTTCAGCGACGTGGATGACGTGCTGAAGTCTAAATGTATCAGCGGGTGGTGTGTTTGTGCGCGAGGGTGGAGAGCAGAGGGGATCCGAGTACGGGGTGGGGTGGGTCTAGTAGGGGGGGAGGGGGTAGCGGAGAGACAGGGGAGAGTGGGAAGGGGTGGGGGGAGGAAGAATGAGGGGGGGATTGTAGGCGGGGCAGCGTGGGTTTGGGGGGAGGGGGGAGGTGTGTGCGAGTGGAGAGGGGGGCGGTGGGGGAAGAGGATGGGTCTGGTGTCCAAGACCATTCACTGTGGTAGTTGGCATCTGTGAGTGTAGCGGAGCGGTGTGTGCGGCGAGAGCTCTGTCAAGCCTCGCGCTCGTGTATGTGTGTGCGCTCGGCCGCCTGGAGACCAGCCGCAGCGTTCTCTCTCTCGGGCCGAAGGAGAAGCTTCTTTCGGCGTTGGTGGTTCTACTTTCCGTCAAAGAGGAGGAGTTGTATCGTCGACGCCCATACCACCCCCGTCTTGTGTGATTGTGAGCGACTCGGAATAGTTCTGTGGTAGTGAGAAAATGCGAGCCGTTTTTTGCTCGGAAATTCGAGGTGCTATGAGCAGAGCGAGGGCTGTGTGAGCGGGTGGAAATGCGCTGAGCCATTGTGGAGTGTAAACAAGTGGAGTGTGCAGGTGCTTTGGCCTGAATACCTAGCGGCCGATGCTACACGATCGAGCTTGGATTAACGCCGAGGGAAAAATGCGAGCGAGGAGGAGACAGTGCTGAAGAATTCGCGAGTGACGAGGTGAGTGAGGAATGTTTCATTTTTCGGGCGAGTCGGGGCGTTTCACTCGCTGGAACTTGGGTTTTCGGTTCGCTTTCATCGCCACCGAAGGCTTGGAGGGAACAGTCTCGAACGCTGCTGCAGTGGACAGGCACAGCGGCTGTGTGTGTGTACAGATGAGGGAGGCAGAGGGTCGGCTGTGGCGGAGGAGAGGGAGGCCGGGTAGGAGGGAAGGGGAGGGGGAGTCGAGCGAGCGAGCGAGCGTGGGGTGGCTGCCAGTGCGGGGTTTTGGGGCGGCGTGGAGGAAGGGGTGGGGAGGGAGGGAGGGAGTAGGGGTTGCGGAGCGAGAAGAGGAGGCTAAATCTCCCATCTCACGAATGTGCCGACCTTTTCTGATTTAGAGGCGAACTTTATTCTGTTTTACATAATCTGGTGGTAATATATGGTGTATGAGGAAGAAGAAGAAGAGACGAGGATGTCGCATTGGGGAGCTTTGCCACGATTCCTGCCTCGGTCGCTCGTCTCTGCCAGCCAGCACCAGTGCCCGACTTGCGACACACGCATCGGCGGCGAAAACGCACTCCTCGATGGACAATACATTGCGAGGCCTGGGGTTTGTTGGTACCCTTGGGTACCCGTGGGGGAGGAAGAAAAGAGAGGAGAGGAGAGAAGAGAAGAGGATAGGATAGGATAGCGACGGCTGCGGGCTTGGCGTGTTGCGGTCGCGCCCTGTCATCCCATAGGACTCTGCCCCGTCACTGTGAATGCCCCCCCCCCTCATTCTCTTCTCCTGTTGCCTCCTCCCCTTTTCACCGTCCTTCTCTTTTCTCCTTCTTTGCCCCCTCCTCCATCTGTTCTATCCTTACCCCCCTCCCCTCTCCCCTCACTTTTTGGAAGTAAAATCCCCCGTCGGTCCTCCGCTCGATGCCCTACGGTTGCCCCTTGACCAGAATGTCCTTTTTCTTCTTTTTTGTTTTATTTTCCTTATTTCGGGGGGGATGGGTGTCTTGCGGTTCGGGCGGGGTTTAAGGGCGAGCGTTGCTGTGGGCGTGTGGTCGGCCCCCCGGCGGGTAAAGTGCCCTCATGATCCCTCATTACCTTCGGCGCTCAAACTCACCCAGCGGCCGCTTCCTCCCATGTCTCATGACCACGCCCGGGGGACTCGCCCAGCCCTTGGAGGGCGACCTGGCGTTGAACTTAAGGGCGCTCTGCTTCTCCTCGAGGGCCATGAACCGCGACCGGCGCTCTTGGACTCATGCAACGATGAGGCCGCCAGCGACCGCGAGCAAGGACGAGCAACTTGCCAAAGAACGGTGACAGTCAGGCTACCACGTGGGGTGGGCGACAGCTGGGAGGGGGGAGTCGAGGGCAGAGGGAAGGAGGGAGGGAGGGAGGGAGGGTGGGTGGACGGGCTGGCGGGGAAGCGAGGGTGATAGTGTCTGGAATTTCTCCGTGGCGCTCCAGGGCACAGCGGTTAACGAGAGGTCACGCGGCAGAGGCTGTGGGGAGGTGGGGTGGAGGGGGAGGGGTAGAGGTATTGGGAAGGAGGGGGGTTGTGAGACACCTCTCGGCCTGGCCTTCGCGTCACCTGCGTTGTTCTGGCAAGTCTTGTTCACGTCACAACAGACTGAAGACATACGTTCTCCACTCTTCTCATCCGCATTGGAATAAATTTCACGAATACGTCGGTTTATGGTTGTTTACTTCACGCTAAGCTGATTTCTCTTGCCATACATCCTCGCATCACAGGTCCAAGGTCGTGGATATTAGCAGGTGTTCGGACCGCGGGTAGAAACACACGCACATTGAAAAAGAATGTGGTCCGTTGCACGTTGTAACCTGCAGACGCCCTGAAAGCTATCCTCTGACACATCCTGAAGATACTTGACATCCCTGTACCCGTCCGTGCCCTCCTTACGTGCCGGTGGTTATATTTGCGGTTATGCAACAAGGATGTATGTTAAAGACGGAATGATACACATGTAGCAATTTTGTCTTAATGATGGCGTGGAATGAGGTAGGGTATGTTGTGGCATGAGGTAAAGAACGAAGGGTCTACCACATACCTTCAGGGCAGCCATCGTGTAGGTACCCTCTCCAACCTGATCAATACATCACGGTCACACACAGCTTGTCCCTTAGATAGTGCACTCGTTTCTCTTTCTCCAGGCATTTCCTCTGCCGCTTGTGTGGAATGTGTGTAGATGTTTTTTTTAATACATGTTTATTTATATATAGTTTTATTTATATTCGATCTGATGTAAATTGCCCGATGACTCGAACTGTCGCTCAATTGGCCACACGACGGGCAAAAAATACCTTGGTAAGAAGTCTCCTTTTTTTGCGTGATGCTAGAAGAGTTTTTTTTCGGCCCCGTGGTTATTAATGGGGTTCTTGTTATTTTGGCTGCGTGGTGTTATAAAACCGGAGCTTATTTGACCGTCTTAATGAACCTCCCGTCCCTCCTCCCACAACCTTTGTCTTCTTTTCTCTCTCATTCTTCCTTCTCTTTCTTCTTTTGTTATCCCTTCCCTATTCTCACCTTCTTCCTTCTCCTTCCTCCTCCATTCTCTTTTCCTCCATTCTCTCTTCCTCCTCCATTCTCTCTTCCACCTTCTCGCCTTTCTTCTCTTTTCTTATCCAATTTTTATTCTCTTACCTCTGTACTCTTCTTTCTTTCTATTACCTCGTACTCTCTTCTTCCTCCTTACCTCTCCTCCTTCCCATCTCCCATCCTCCCCGCTCCTCCCTGCTTTGATCCTCCTCCTCCTCCTCCTAACGTCCTGTCGCCTCTCTTTCCCTCCCTTCTCACTCTCTCTCACCTCCTCCCTCCTCTTTCCATTCCCCTTCCCCCTTACATTCTCCTTCCCCTTCCTTACGTCCTCCCCTCCTCCCTTTCTCGCTTACACCCGCTTCCTGCGCCGTGATGACGCAAGTGTAGATTTTGCGAAGGTGGCGGCGGTTACGAAGAGGGGGGAGGGGGGAATGGGAATGGGGGGGACTGAAAGGGAGAGCTCGATGAGTCGGAAACAATCGCAAAAGGACGCACGCTAACGACGGGAAGAAGTGGGGGGAGAGGGAGGGAGTCAGATGGGTTAGGTTCTGGATTGTATTTGTTTTACCTATTCGTTTGTGTGTGTGTGTGTGTGTGTATGTATGTATGTATGTATGTATGTATGTATGTATGTGTGTGTGTGTGTGTGTGTGTGTGTGTGTGTGTGTGTGTGTGTGTGTGTGTGTGTGTGTGTGTGTCCGTGCGCGCGTGACACACGCACACAAACACACACAAAAAAAAACATGCACAAATTTTATACTATACGCGTGTGTGCAACGACACATGACCTTGGGTTGGTTATATTTTTTGTGTTCCTTGTGGTAACAGTAGAAGAAAACGAGTTTTTTTTTAATCAATGTCAGGCGTGTAGGCGGTCGTTATTGTTTCCCGGTCGTGTCATTTGTCAAGTATCATTTGTCAAGGAAACGAATTTGGGGTTTTAGGTCTTGAGTTTTTTTTTAATTACCTTGAGGGGGGAGAGGGTTAAATGGTATGATTTCGAACATTTAGAGAAAAAAAACGAAGAGAGTAAGCCGAGTGATTGGTATTTCGTCACCGGAAATGGAGATGATGAGGGGAGGGTTGGGGGGGGGGGGGGCAGAGGAGAGGAAGGGTAGGGGTCGAGGTTGTCCTCTTTCCTCTTTCCCTCCTTGGCTCGCCGATTGCGCCACTTGCCATGCCTTCGGTCGTGACTCTTCTTTCTTGTTGTTCTAGTGTGTGACATCATGGTAATTCGTACTTTTTTTCCTCTTTTTTTTTAGTGCGGTATGACGGGAATTAGTTTTTTTTTCTCTTGTGCTTTGTATCCTCCCTCGTAGACACTCCTCATCTGCTCCCTCTTCCTTTATCCTTCCCTCCACCAACCCCTCCCCCTCCCCCACGCATTTTCCCCTCTCTTGTTCACAACACACTCGCACTCATACTCGCACTCACACTCGCACTCACACCCGCACTCACACTCGCACTCACACCCCGGATCCTTGACTTATGGCCCGGACGCTGTTTTCTGTTTCCTGTTTAGGGGTGGAGGGGACGGGGGGGATACGGGGAGGGCTGACTCCTTTGGTCCCCCCGACTTTTCCCTCTCCCGTATCCCTTCTCCTCCGTCGTCTCCCTTCCTTCCCCCCATCTTCACCTTTTTTCTTTCCCTCCACTTTCGGTTGAGTAGAACGGCCTCGTCACGACAAACCACAGCATAATCAGTCGGTAATTATTACGGAATCGTCGACATAACCTCAGAGTGATTCATCGATGACTAATTGTTCCGAGAGGCGCCTGTCCGTGACCCCCCCTCCCCCCAGATTGTGTGGGAGAGGGGGAGATAGAGAGGGAGAGGTTGGGGAGGGGGAGAGGTTGGGGAGGGGGAGAAAAGGGGCGTTCTGTTGCGATAGGCATAGGGAGAGTACACGGCAGTCCTCTAAGTGCGATGTCCTTTTGGAGGTGTGGGGGGTGGGGGTCATAAGAAGCGAGCTGGGGGAGGAGGGGGGTAGGGGAGGGCAGACAAAAGGCGGCGTCGAAGGAAAGGCGGACGTAAGGGGGACGTGGAAGGAGGTCTGCCAGGGAGGAAGAAGGGAACTTCAAAAAGGGGGGAAGAGGTGGTCTAAGGGAGGTTGAAACCGGGGAATAAAGCTGCATGGGGGAGGGGGAGGTGGGGGTCAGGGAAAGGGAGAAGGGGGGGAGGGGGGGAAGGAGCCATTTGATCTGGTTCCATCTGTGCTGAGGCAGCGCGTAGGGCGGCCCCCGTGCGACGTGACTTGGGTCCGAGGGTGACCTGATGCTCCTTCCTCCCTCGCGCCGCCGGACCGGAACGTCGCGTCACGCCGCTGCCCGAATCACTGCCATATATTTCATTCGGCGGATATTGCTTTGATAGGAAAGAAAATGGAGGTTGGCATGCTAGGTTTGCGGGTTTCTCTGTTCGTGCCGGCGTGGCTTTATTTTTGTTGTGGGTTGCTTTTGTCTTCTGGGTTGATAGGTTCATTCATTGATACAAAATATGTTCACGGTCATAATTGGTGATCATCATTGTTGGGTTTGTCGGTACTTCACGTTGTAATATTTTTTTTATTTCGAACTTCAAAAATGGGCCCAGGGAAAGGATGATTTTGGATACCATCGTGGCAAGAGAGAGAGAGAGAGAGAGAGAGAGAGAGAGAGAGAGAGAGAGAGAGAGAGAGAGAGAGAGAGAGAGAGAGAGAGAGAGAGAGAGAGAGAGAGAGAGAGCCCACCCGCCCGCAGACATAGGTCGTGTGATGGATGGGCGGAGAATGGTTGGTAATGTATACTTGGGGTGATGGAGTTATTTAAGGGCTCCGCTTGCTTTGTTCGGGGGGTCGGGTGGTAAAGGGGGGGGGGGGGCGAGGGGAGTCCGTGCTCGTATGACGGAATGCCATGTGTTTTTTTTCTTTCTTTCTTTCTTTCTTTCTGTCTTTATGGTCCTTAGATTTCATTGCCATGCGAGAGTTTAATTATAGATAGCCTGTGGGAGCAGTGGTTTCGGCTCATTTTCCTGTAAATCTTTCAGTTTTATTTGTTTTTTTTTTCTGAAACATTTACGATATCCGCTGTCGACTGCGATCAAGGCGCACACTCCACTTCGTTGCTTCTCGCTGTCATTCATAGCATCGTGCTTGACAGGGTGGCGTTCGGTGTTGCATGTTGCAGCCTGCTTGATCCGGCTGAGATCGGTGGCAGGCACGAAAGGGGGGATGGGGGGGTGTTGGCCGCGTACTGGACGTGACGCCAAGGACAGCTGTTCCTGGCCGTTGCCTCCTTCGGGATTCGCCATCCTGCAACATTCGCCGAAGGTGAAGGGTGATGGCAGAGTGGGGAGAGAGAGAGAGAGAGAGAGAGAGAGAGAGAGAGAGAGAGAGAGAGAGAGAGAGAGAGAGAGAGAGAGAGAGAGAGAGAGAGAGAGAGAGAAAGGGGGAGGGGTGATTGTGGTGGGGACTGGGGGTAGGTACACCACCGTGTGAATAAGTACCATTACAGTTGCCTGGTGACAAGTCTGATAAAAGATCCAGACTTTTTTCGGTGTAAAAATTAATGTGTTTCTCTCCCTCCTCCTCCTGATCGTTACCCCCTCCCCCCTCTTTCCTCCACCCCCGCCAAACACTCTTACTCCCTTTCAAAACGGTTTGGCAAGTCATTTCGCTTTGAAAAGGCGGGGTCGTAAGGAAGTAACCCCCCTCCCTCACCTGTGGTCCCCCCTGTTGATGTTTCTTATCGTTTATCTTGGCACATTATATGTTATGTGGGTTCTCGACTTTCTCCGCCTGCGGCAGACACACACACTCACACAAACACACACACACTCACACACGCACGCTGACTGACACACACAGACACGCCGTCGCCGCCGCCGCGTCCCTCGCAGTAGACCCAGAGGTGATTTCTTCTTTTGTGGTGGCCTGGAGCACGAGGGGAGGCATGGAGGGGGGAGGGGAGGGGCAGGTGGGGGGGTATATCGGGTCTTATAATTATGGTAATGCTGACGATGACGCAATCAATCCCCCGATGCGACTCGGTGATCTTGGTTGGCAAATGTCAGATGTCAGGTGTTTATCGCAGAATCTTTACCTACTGATTACAGGTCATCGAAGTCGTTTCAGATTTTCTCACTCTTTTTCTATTTTTTCCCCACCGTGTCTTTCCCGTCTACCATTTTTGTTTTGCTTTTGTCTTGTTCTCACATCTTTGTTATTCCCTTCCACTGTTCTCTTCCATTTTTCCTTCTTCCGCCTCGCTCCTCTCTTCTTTCTCCTATTCCCTCTCTCTCATCTCCTCCCTTCTTACCCGCCTTCCTTCCCTCCTTCCTTCCTCCCTTCCGGCAAGCTCCGGTGGCGACTGCTAGGCAGACCGAAGTCAATTACGGGCGGAGAAAGCTTCGAGGGCAGAGAGGGGGTGTGGGGGAGAGGAGGGGAGGTCGGCGTAGGGGGGGAGGGTGATTGCGGGAGATATTAGAGCGGGGGAGTAGGGGGGCAAAGGTGAGTCGCCAGACATTACTCTCACTGCTGACCTTGTGACCTCCTGTGTATAACCGGGACCGAGGTCTGCACACAGCTACTTGTGGCCTACCGCTTCACGCAGGTACGTTTGAACAAGGGGACCGGGACCGCCCTCTCCTCCTCCTCCTCCTCCTCCTCCTCCTCCTTCCCCTCTTCGTGTTCCTGGTGTGTGTTTAAGTTCCGAAGTCGTTTAGGTCTTTGGTTTCTCTTGATGAGCGTCGTTAGGCGTGCAATGTTGCTGTTAAATTCCTCCTAATAGTCTCGTAAATGTTTCTCCTAAATTTCGTTGATATCAACATTTTTTTGGATGTACGGTGACGTGACGCCCTTTCGGAACGCAGCTGTTGATATTCCGGGTCGCGAATGACGAGACTCGTCGAGCGAACCGAAACCCGAAATAGCGCAAAAACAAGGCCCGGCGTGGGAAGGCACGTTGCGTGATCAGACTGTAAACAGTGGGGGGGATGCAGCGCGCAGTTATAAATTGCTCAGAGCGTAAACACGCGCCAGTTCGAGAGCTCGCCTCCACCCCCGGGGACTCTCCGGTAACACACGGCGCGAGGAGATAGATAGACAACCCACTGGGAAGGGAAGAGGGAGGGAAAAGGGAAAAGGGAAAGGGGAAAAAGGAAGAGGAAAGGAAAACAAGGGAAGAGATGGGACGAAGGGAGCTAAGCCAGTGGCAGGGGATAGGGATAGTTAATCCACGGGCGGGGAAAGAAAGGACCAAAGCTAACGGTAAGGGAGTTAACAGTAGGAGGCGGGGCTGGGGGAGGGGGGGGGGTGGCATTGCGATGAAGTGTTATTGAACGATTTATTATAGGAATGCAGATGCGGCGGCGGGAATGAAGCGCGGCGCCGAGTGATGGCAATGTCTATATGGGTACTCTCGACGGATTCTTTAAAAAAGCCTGTCTTTGGGAGAATTGAAGGAGAAGAAGAGCGGGCGGAGGAGACGAGAGGGTGATGAATAAGGGTGGAATTAGGAGAAGGAGAAGAAGAGGGAGAGGTGGAGGAGGAGGGGGAGAAGGAGGAGAAAGGCGGCGCTAACGTCGAATCGCAAGTGAGAATCACCGCGGCGACTCCTGCTGGCACGCACGACTCACGAGGCACAAAACAAGGGGGTTCCGTACACTCCCCATGACGCGCCCCCCCCCCCCACATGTCATCCCCTGGAGCGCCGGAAGATCCTATTCATCTCTTTGCATACACGCGATTTGACAGCGTAAAGGCAGTTGTGGAGAAGCGGGGGGAGAGGGAGGAGGGGGAGGTGGAGGGGGGCTGATGGCAGCAAGCTTACACTATCACTTGTCAGGGCGTTTGATGACAGGGCACGCGGATGTGAGGGCAGGCCACTTTCACTCGTGCGGATGTCGGATTTCTCAGGCGGATGCAGGCGATTGAATCCGGCGAGTCATTTTGAAACAACTTCCAGGTGGTGTTCGTTTTATGGTACTTTTTTTCTGTGGTGAAAAGTTCTCGACTCTACCTGTTTTATCTGTGGTTAACCGATCTCTAATCATGCCTCCGTACATTCCTTCAGCTTACACGCGCTCATAACCGCCGCGGAATTAACGATTCAGATACGGTGGCGGGAAAGAGCGCGATTATTTCCGAAGGGGAAACTCGTATCGTAATATAAAAAAGGGTTTAAGTATTACCTTGTGTTCTGTTGTTATTTTATTAATATGGTTTGTTGTTATCATTATTATTAGTAGTAGTGATGCTATCGTCATGTTGACCTTTTTTGGGGGGGTTGGACAATACGCCTTTAGAATGGAAATTATGCAATCATGCACTTAAACCCTGTAATTAAGGGCATTCTATGGGATATCACGACCAGGGCGGGTTGCCTAATTGCACATCCTACGCTAATATCGGCGCTCTTCCCTGCAGGCACTTGATCCGGCGCGACGAGAAAACATGTTTACCTTCCGAGGGGATGAGGGCATTATCATGCTGAGCGCGTCATTAAGGGGAGCGCAGAGAGCGTGTTAATCATGCTTTTTCTCGCTCTCTTAAGGAATGAGGGGATTCTGTTCCAGGCGCCGCTGGGAGGCCGGGATCTCGCTTTGCTTTTTTTTGGGGGGTGGGGTGGGGGGATTGCTTGCTTGGTTGCTTGCTTGTTTGGTGTTTGGATACGTTTGTGTTTTATCTTTACATACACAGGCACAGGCACAGGCACATGCATATTATATGTGTGTGTGTGTGTGTGTGTGTATACATGTACAGACATACGCATACACGTCCGCGGAGTGCGTATTTTACATATCTGGATTATAATCTGGCGCGGGAACAAAAGCCTCGAAAAGAGCGATGTCGTTGAGCGCGTATTGCATAGAGCGAATCGGCGCTTGACGGCGAGGCGCTATGCCCGGACAGGTTATCGTGCATTGTTCTCCCAGGTTCCTTTGGCAGGTTCTTTGCAAACATTAGTCAGCGATCATGTCCGGGCGAGTCGGCGCGGCCATTGTTTGAGAGTGAGTGAGTGAGTCGTCGCGTTAGAATATGCTCCCTCCTCTCTCCCTCTTCCCTCCCTCCCCCCTCATCCCCTCATCCCCTGCTCATTACCTTCCTCTTCCCCTGTCCCTGTCCCTCCTCCTCCCTTGCTCTTGCCCCTCCCCCTGCCCCTGGTCCTGCCCCTATCGCTACTTTCCCCACCGCTCCACCTTCACCACCCTTATCCCGCCCCTTACCCCTCCCCCTCCCTCTCCCTCGCCCCCTCCCTCTCCCCCTCCCCTTCCCTCTCCCCCTCCCCCTCCCCTTCCCTCTCCCCCTCCCCCTCTCCCAATAGTTACCTTGAAAAGCTGCTTGCGATTGTTGCTTTTTGATTGCTTGTTGCGCTTGTACACGCAAAGAGGCGGGGGGGTTAGGGGTTAGGGAGAGAGGGGGGAGGGGTTGTTGCCGCTTGGTGGTCGATGTACCGTCATTAGCAGTAATAATTGTCACGGTGGGAGCGACACCACCTCACGAGAAGCACCCAAAAAGAAGCAGGGTTTTGTGGCGGTACTCTTTCTCTCTCACTCTCTCTCTCTTTTCTTCTCCTCCTTCCTCTTCTCTCTTTTCTCAATCTCTTTTCCTTCTTCTATCTCTTTTCTTTCTTTCTTTCTTTCTTTCTTCCTTTCCCTCTCCCTCCCTCTCCTCGCTCTTCTCTCTCTTCTCTCTCTCCTTCCTCTTCTCTCTCTTATCTCTCTCCTTCCTCTTCTCCTCCCCCACCCACCCACCGCTGGCATAATGACCCGACAAAAGATTCATTAGCCGTCGTTGAATGGCGAGCGAAAGGGGGCGGAACTGGCTCATCGGCGTCACACAACGGGACCCTCGGCGCGAATTGCCGGACCTCGGGAGGCCGGCACGTCGCTTCGTCGTCGCCGCCGCCGCCGCTTCGTCGTTGTCGCCGCCTTGGGTTGCGCAAGGGGGTGGGGGAAGGGGGGTTGGTGGCGTGGAAGGGGATGGGGGGATGGAGAAGGAGTATGTGTGTCTAAAGGGCGTTTATTTTGGACGTTTTGAAGTCATGCGTTCATGTGCTCATATGTGTGTGTGTGGATGTGTGTAGGTCTTTGGGGAGGGGGGGGGTATGGAGATAAGACGTCCATATATATTCCTTTTTTGCCTTTCTTTTGTTTTTCATTTGAGGGAAAAAGAGAAAGGAAGAAGGAGAAAAAGAAAAAAAAGCAGCACCAGGATGAACGGTGGTCAGACGAGTTCGAAAATAATGCCGAAGTATGCTGACAATGTGGCTTGAGGATAGAGAGAGAGAGAGGGGGGGAGCGAGAGAGAGAAAGACCAGGAGGGGGAGGTAGAGGGGGAGAGGAGGCTTATGGTCGGGTGGGTTGGGGTGGGTGGGATGTTGTGCCGACTCTTCCTCCTCCTCGACCTGTTTGGTGGGTGAGGCAGTTGACCTTTTTTTTTCTTCTGTCCATTTAAAGACGTTTCTCTACAGTTTAGGGGAGGTTTGCTTCGGTGCATCCGGGATCGGGGTGCTTTGCGTGCCTGGAGAATGGGTCTTTATTACGTGTATGCTCAAAAGAGAGTACTGTTTTTCTTGGTAAATGGTCGAAAGTGAGAAGAAATTATATGTGTATTATAGTACATTACCAGCATATCTAGCTCTTATGATCACTAGCATTGCAGCAGGAGAGAGAGAGAGAGAGGGAGAGAGAGAGAGGGAGAGAGAGAGAGAGAGAGAGAGAGAGAGAGAGAGAGAGAGAGAGAGAGAGAGAGAGAGAGAGAGAGAGAGAGAGAGAGAGAGAGAGAGAGAGAGAGAGAGAGAGGTGGGGAGGCGTCGCGTCTCTGGGTGGTGGTGGCATCACCTGGTGTTTGCTGAAGTTGTTATGGCCAGATTAATTTCCCCGGGGGGCCGTGGGAGGTGAGAAGCCCCCCGCCCCACCCCCACCCCCCCGGCGGTGGCGAATGGCCCCGAGGTGATGGTAGTGTTTATGGTGTGTTGTGGGTGGTGGTGATGATGCCGCTGTGGTGCTGTGTAGTTAGATTCGTTAGGAGAGAGGTAATGAGAGTTTCTCTCTCTCTCTCTCTCTCTCTCTCTCTCTCTCTCTCTCTCTCTCTCTCTCTTTCTCTTTCCGTCGTCGTCGTCGTCCGTGTAGTGATGGGTATAGTATGTGTTTGTCATTCAGGAGAGAGCTGCCTTGGTAGGCCTAGGAAGGTCTTTATTTGGGTGGTGTGGGAAGATTGGTATTCAGGATGGCCTGCCTGACTTTCTGCATTCCTTCTTCTCTCTTTTGTCCTATATTCTCCGTTCTTTTATTCTTCTCCTCTTTCCTTTCTCTCTCCCCTTCTTACCCCTTTTCCTCCTCCACCTCCTCCTACTCTTCTTCCACTACCTCTCCTTTCTCATCGTCTTCCTCCTTCCCCTCACATTTCTGTCCGTCTGTCTCTTCTAATCCAACTTCTTTCCCCTTTTCCCTTCCCCCTTCTCTTTTCCCTTTCTCTATTCCTTCACTCCCTTTTCTCCCTTTTCTCCATTCTCTATCTCTTCCCTTGTTCTTACTCTTTCTTTCCCCTTCTTTCTCCCTTCCCTTCTTTCATCTTTCTCCTCACTCCACTCTCCCTTCCCTTCTTTCTCCTCCCCCACTCTCCCTTCCCTTCTTTCTCCTCCTCCCTTTCTCCCTTCTTTCTTCTTTCTCGTATCTCCACTGTCCCCTCTCCCTTCTCTATCCCTTCCCCTTCCTTTTTTTCTCCTCCCCCTGTCTCCCCTCTCCCTCCCCTCTCCTCTCCTCTCCCCTCTCCCTCTCCCTCCCTTCTCTTCTCCCTCCCTTCTCTTCTCCCTCCCCTCTCCTCTCCCCTCTCCTCTCTTCCCCCTTCCTTCTCTTCCCCACATTCTCCCTTTCCTCGGTGGCTACGACGTTTCTGCCTCCGCTTTCGGCATCATTTATTCACGGCGTAATTAGGAGCTGTGACTGGGCCATTGAGTAATTATCCCCGCCTTGATTAGTGCACATTTACAGAGCTAGAGCTTTTGATGTGCCCTTGCTTCTGAAAGCGGTTTTATTCTCTCTCTCTTTTCTCTCTTTCTCTCTCTTTCTCTTTTGTGTCTTTTCTCGTTTCTCTCGTTTTCTTATTCCTGTCTCACTCACTCTCTCTCTTTCTTCTCTTCTACTCTACTCTTCTCTTCTCTTCTCTTCCCCCTTCTCTCCTCTCTCTCTCTTTCCATTTCTCTTTTTCTCGTGTATAAAGAAGAGAGTGCGAGTGATTTTTGCAAGCTTATATGTTTGCGTGCCTTCCATCTCCACGGAGAAAATGTCCTGTCCGCAAACTGAGATTCCCTTTGAAGCAGAGAGACGGACAAACACCAAGGATTCATATACTTAAAAGACAGCACCGAGGCCTGAATCGGCGTGCTAAGTATTAATTACGAGAGAGTGAGTTTAGTGTGTGAGTTAGTGTGCTTGTGCTTGTGCGTACGTGCGTGCGAGAGGAAGAGATTAAGAGAAGTTGAAGGAGTGAGGCTTAGATGGGGAGAGGGTTTTGGGCTTGGTCCTTTTTTCTTTTCTTTTTTTAGAAGAGAAGAATTAGGAAAGGCGAGGGGGAGGAGATGGAGGAAGAGTAGGGCGTAGCAGAAGAAGTAATAAAGTGAATAACAGTGAAAATAGGGAGAAGACGAAATCGAAAGAAAATCGAGAAAATCAGAATTATTATTAACAAAACCTTCTTCCGTAATCCAGTCCGCGGGAAAGTCAGGAAGGCGGAGCTTCAGCAGACGTAATCCCGGCGGTCTTTCCTCTTGACTGAACGAAGGCACAGTAGCTTTGCATATTCCGCAGGCCTCAAGGTTTGGGTATCTATCCCTGCAGAATTTAGTTGTCGAGGCGAAGCGGTCGGCTCGTCTGTTTGTCTTTAATTGTTGTGGTTATTTATGGTCATTGTTGTCTTGTCGAGGGCGAATGCGGAAGAATGTGTGAGTTGTCTTACGAGAAAAGAGTGTTAAGAATGATGTCTGTTCAGAAGACCTTCGACGCGCGCAAGGTATGACGGAAACACGCGCACTCGCAACACGCACATGCCCCCCCCCCCCTATCCGCAAGTTGATTGGATATTTCAATACCCTACTTGTAACCGGATTAATCGGCCTTCGGTTCGTGATGTTATCTGTCCTGGACCTCCGCCTGCGACCAGCCTCTCCTCTCCTCTCCTCTCCTCTCCTCTCCTCTCTTCTCACCCCCTCCCCCACCAGCTCTTAATCTCCCTCTCAGACTCCCCTTCCCTCCTTTTATACCTCTTGCTTACTCTTCATTTGTTCCCTCTCACTCCCTCGCTCTCTCTCTCCCTCTTTTTCCTTCTCTTTCCCATCCTCCTTCTCATTCTCTCTCTCTCTCTCTCTCTCTCTCTCTCTCTCTCTCTTTATATGCATCGTCCATTTCCTTTCATATCGTGAAATTGTTTAGAAAGGCTTAGCTTCTACACCCGCATCCCCCTTGCCCTCGCACCCCCCCCCCCCCTCCCTCCTTGCCCTCGCTCTCCCACGGTCGTGTGTAATCGTCGTGTAACTTCGAGACGCGATGGTTCGGTTGGGGCGAGTAGAGTGCCGCGTCCCAATGCTCTTTTGGTGGCACTCTGGGGTCGGGGGTCCTCTCCTTCCTTTTTTTTAGTGGGGTGGTCCCCTTGTGGTTCTTATCCCCCTGCTCCCTTAGTTTCATTTACGATGCTTATTTCCTTTCTTTGTGTTTCATTTTCGATTTTTTTCCTTTCTGCCATTCTTCCTCCTCTTTCCTTCCCTTCTTATCAATCTCGTCTTAGCCCTCCACCTCCTTCCATCCTTCTCTCTTTTTCTCCACATCTGTCACCCTTAATTCACCATTGTCCTGTTCCTCCTCCTCCTCCTCCACTTCTTCCTCTTCATCTTCCTCCCTCTCCTCCTCCTCTTCCTCTATCTATTAGTCCTCCTCAGTCGTCTTTCACCTCTCTTCTCCTCCTCCTCCTCTTTTTCCTTTTCATTGTCGTCCACCACCTCCTCTTCCTCCTTTCTCCTCCTCCTCTTCCTCCTCCTCTTCCTCCTCCTCCTCCTCCTCCTCCTCCTCCTCCTCCTCCTCCTCCTCCACCACCACCACCACCACCACCACCTCGATCGCCCTCTTCCTCGCCCTTCTGAAGAGGGAAGCCCGTTAGGACAATTATGTTGCAGCTATCAATGTTTACCAGGCGCTGTTGCAAGAAATAGCGAGCAGGGGGAGCAAAGTTAACAAGGAGAGAGCTGTCGGAGTCTAACTAAGTAACTTTTGCGATTATTGAAGATGGAATGTCACGAATGCAAACTTTTTTCAGTTTGCAATTTGCATCGCGGAGCCCGGGGCTGGAATTGCAACCTGGAGGTAGTCAAGCAGAAATACACTCCGGAATTGGCACTAAGTATGGACGGAAATTGCCCTCCTCCATCGCGGCCGGCGGAATGGAGAGGGCGGACAGCGGACCCGCGATTCCCCGGGTGGGGAAGAGGGGAGAGGATGGGGAGCTGGGGTGGGGAGGAGGATAGGGGGATGGGGTGGGGAGGGGAGGGGAGGATGTGAGGGGGGAGGGGCGCTGGTTGTAGTAGAGTGTTACCAGTAGCTCTTAGGAGAAGGGGAGAGGAAGGAGGGTGATTTGGAAGGGGAGATGGGCGAGAAAGAATGAAGTAAGGGTAAGAGAGAGAGAGAGAGAGAGAGAGAGAGAGAGAGAGAGAGAGAGAGAGAGAGAGAGAGAGAGAGGGGAGAGGGGGAGAAAGAAGAAAAGAAAGAAAGATAGGGACAGAGAGAGAAAGAGAGAGAAAGAGAAAGAGAAAAAGAGAGAGGAAGCATCGGATTAGTTACGCGACACAGGAACAACGGCGGCGAAACGCGACCCGACCCGGCCCGACCCGAGGTGGATTGATTTGTGGGGTCCCGCGCGCGTGTAATCCAACGCCTCCCTTTCCGCGAGCGGAGGACGAGCCGATCCTCTTTTGGCTTCGGGTGGGGAGGAGGAGGAGGGGGGGGGAGGGGGAGGGGGTGGAGGATGGGGGTAGGGGTGCTTAGTGGCCTCGTCCATCCGTCCTCTGGGAACAGCAGCTATCTTGCTCTCATCGTACCGGGAGGTCATGTGAAGGGTAGAGGAGGGGGAGGGGACAGAGACAGACACAGACACAGACACAGACATAGGACAGAGAGAAACAGAGGTTGGAGGAGGGGAGAAGCAATGTGTGTATGTATGTGTGTGCGTGCGTGTGTGCGTTTGCAGTGCCTTCCCAGTACTTTCAAGCATCGAGAGAAAGTTGCTTGCTTGCGCCGCCTCACCTGGGCCGCCCTGCCCGCGCGGCGTATCCCAGAGGCTCAAGCAGTTGTTGGCAGGTAATTAAAGTCCATCTTGTGCTTGCGGAGGCCACGGGCGGAGGCCATTATTATGTTGATGAGGGTAAACCACATGTTTGCCCGGCGTTAATTTTATATGAGGGCGACGGTGTGTATTGATCCGAGGCCGGTCCGCTGTCCGCCCTGGCCGCTCGGTCGCCGCTCGCCTGTCGCTGTTGCTGTCTTCATTGCACGGGGGAGCATGTCGTGCTTTTTTTATTATTGCTGTTGGCGGTGTTGTCGTGTTTCGTGGGAGGAGGAGATTGGAGAGCGAGGGATTCGGGCGGGGGGGGTTGAGGAAACTATCTGTTGCTACTTGAGGGGGGACGGGGAAGAGGGGGACGCGGGGGCGGGGAGAGGGAGAAAAAAAGCGCCAGAGAAAGATGTAGTCTCGGTAATGGGGCTATTTATTTGTGAATGAAAAAGGTGCGCGTATTCACACTGGAGGTGAATGGAGCTATTTCCTCTCTCTCTTTCTCTCTCTCATTCTCTTTTTTCTCTTTCTCTTTTTCGCTTTCGCTTTCTTTCTTTCTCTTTCCCCCTCTCTCTCTCTCTCTCTCTCTCTCTCTCTCTCTCTCTCTCTCTCTCTCTCTCTCTCTCTGTGTCTTTCTCCCTCTCTCTCTCACTCTCACTCTCACTCACTCTCTCTCTCACTCTCTCTCTCACTTAACCTCCGGACGTGTATTTTCTCTTAGTTCCGTGTATTTTTGGCGATACGGACGCGCTGTATTGATTGCCGTTCGTTCGTCGGGCCGCTCACATCGCGTTGTCGTTTCGGTCGGTCGGTCGGTCGGTCGGTCGGACTGGGGTGGAGATGCCGTTGGAATCAGTGTTTGGTTGGAATGAGGTGTGGTGGGGGGGGCGTTTCCTAGTGTAGGATTCGTGGAAGAGTTTGATTATTATTAGTTCATGATGTTATTACTATTATCATTATTATTATTATTATTATTATTATTATTATTATTATTATTAATGTTCTTAAGACTGTTATTACTATTACTATTACGGTTACTGGTATTATTATTACTATTATTATCATCAACAATTATTTTCATTCCTAAAGCATGATTTTACAAATGTGATTATGCAGTTTATACGAGCTTTCCTTTGTCTGTGTGTGTGTGTGTGTGTGTGTGTGTGTGTGTGTGTGTGTGTGTGTGTGTACACGTGCGCGCGAGAGCGTGTGTCTGTAAGTATGTTTGCATGATTTCGTGCATGTGCGTGTGTGAGCGCGCTTTGTGTTTGCGATGGCAATAAGAACGGGGCGGGGAAGGGTCATAATATAAAGACCATTACTGGATTGTATATCGCGTCACATGTTAGCGCCTCGCCTCCACCCACTCAACCGATCCCCTGCCGAAATACCACCCTCACACCTACACACATCCCTCCCCCCTTCTCCCTTTTCTGTCCACCCCTTCGCCCCTTCGCCCCTTCGCCCCATCCCCGTCGCCACTCACACATTGGTCGTGTGAAGCGTTTGAGTTGTCGCTCTTCTAAAGCTTTCGTCTGCGTTTTCACTCCTTTCTTCTACCCCCACCCCCACCCCCTCCCTTCTCCTCTCCCCCTCCTCCACACGCCACACCCTACCTTTTCCTCCCCTTCTCCCCTCCCACGCACATACACCCTTTCCCAACCTTCTCTCTCCCCTTCCCTCTTCTCCCCTTTCTCCTCTCCCTCCTCCTTCCCCCTCTTTTCCCTTCTCCCCTCCTTCGTTCTCCCCTTCTCCATTCTACCCCCTTCTCCCCCTCCCCCCTGCTCCCCCCTACTCTCTTCTCCCTTCTCCCCTCCTTCCTTCTCCCCTCCTTCCTTCTCCCCTCCTTCCTTCTCCCCCTGCTCTATCTCTCTGTTGTCACACTTCCTCTCACGCCAACTGTCGCCCCCCCCCCCCCCCCTCGAACACGCCCTTCGCAGATGTCGCGCCCTCAAAACCGCCCCGTGAGTCTCGGAAGAAGAGATTTGGCATCGATTCGCGATACTTCGAAGTTATTTGTTTATTTTATTCGTATTTACTTAATAATTACACGTAAATGGAAGTAGTAGGAAATACGATGGCGCCATATGTTTAGCGTCCGGCAGCCAGTTATTGAACTCATTCTTCTGGCGTTTATTAATGGTGTGTATATATCCGGGGAGCGCACACCTGCATTGGTATTGTGGTTACTTCGGCGCGCGCTCTCGACTTTGGGGGGGGGGGGCAGGGGATTTGTTTGGGGGTGCTTGTGAGGTTGCGAGTATTTCTCTCTCTCTGTCTCTCTCTTTCTCTCTCTTTCTCTCTCTCTCTCTCTCTCTCTCTCTCTCTCTCTCTCTCTCTCTCTCTCTCTCTCTCTCTCTCTCTCTCTCTCTCTCTCTCTCTCTCTCTCTCTCTCTCTCTCTCTCTCTCTCTCCCTCTCTCTCCCTCTCCATTCATTCATTCACACACGGAGTCGCTCTCAAGCCACACTCGCTCACTCTTGGCTGATGTCCTGAGAATCCCAAACTTTTAATTGAAATTTCAGCCGCGACTTGTACCTCCGTCTTGGAATCTCGAAAGAAAAATGGAAAGTTTGGAAAGCGTATAAGATTCTCCTTATGAAATTGGAGAGGCTCTGGAATGGAAGATACGTGCGCAGGGGAAGGAGGAAGGAGGAAGGGAGAGGGGTGGGGGGGATGGTGAGGGTGATGGTGATGACGATAACGATGACGATAGAGGGAGGTGGAGGTGGAGGTGGAGGTGGAGGTAGGGGAAGACTCCGGGAAAAAGAAACTGAATATTCTAAGTCTTTAATTTCTCTCAGGGTTTTGTCTATTGTGTGTGTGTTCTGTTTATTTTTGGTTGTGTGTTTGAAAATTATTATTGATGACTGTCTATTTGCTGTTCACCAAAAGAGTAAAATGTCCCTCACCATTCATATCTGTGTCTCTTTGTTAGTGAATTTCCCTGCTACCATCAGGCCATGCAACTAATGCACCTTTTCTCTCTTTCAGGCGCGGAATGATGCGTGGAGTATGAGCATAGGAAGCTTGGTGTCGGGGGTGACTCCCCCCGGAGGCCCAGGAGGATGCGGCGTGCCGTGGGTGCGGTGGCGAGGCCCCCTGGTGCTGGCGGCCCTAGTGCTGGCGGCAAGCAGCACGGCCGCGGGGGGCGGTGACGCCGAGGGGCGCGACTCGCTCTTCATCGTAGAGCGCTTCGATGACGACCGCTGGCAGGAGTTCACGCACCTCACGGTCGACAAGAACACGGGCACCGTGTACGCGGGCGGCGTGAACCGGCTCTACCAGCTGGACCCGAACCTGCGGCGCCTGCAGTACGTGGTGACGGGGCCCGTCAACGACTCGGTCGAGTGCTCGGCCAGCGACTGCAAGGGCGAGACCATCCAGAACATGAAGGCCACCAACAACGTCAACAAGGTGCTGGTGATTGACTACACGCGCTCGCGCCTCATCGTGTGTGGCACCGTGCGCCAGGGCTCGTGCCAGGTGCGCGACCTGCGGGACATCACGCAGCTGACCCGCAACGTGAGCGAGGCCATCGTGGCCAACAACGCCACGGCGTCCACCGTGGCCTTCATCGCGCCCGGGCCGCCCAACCCGCCCGTCACGCACGTGCTCTACATCGGCGTGACGTACACGGGCAAGTCTGTGTACCGGGACGAGGTGCCGGCCGTCGCCTCGCGCTCGCTCGAGGACAACCGCTTCTTCGACATCGCCGTGACCGACGTGACGACGAGCACGCGGATGCTGGTCAACTCGCTGGCGCGCGAGCGGTACCCCATCACGTACGTGTACGGCTTCGGCTCCGAGAAGTTCAGCTACTTCCTGACGCGGCAGATGGAGGACACCGACGCGGGGTCGCCGTACATCAGCAAGCTGGTGCGAGTCTGCCAGAACGACTCGGCCTACTACTCGTACACGGAGATCCCCATCGAGTGCAAGGACTCGCAGGGCAAGCGCTACAACCTGGCGCAGGCCGCCTACGTGGGCAAGCCGGGCACCGACCTGGCCACGCAGCTGGGCATCCAGACCAATGACGACGTCCTCTTCGCCGTGTTCTCGCCGTCCGACCCCAGCGAAGGGGAGGGCTCGCCCCGCCCCGCAGACAGCAGCGCCCTCTGCGTGTACAGCATGAAATCCGTCAGACGCATGTTTATCAACAACATTCAGGAATGCTTCAGAGGCAAAGGCGACCGAGGACTCAACTTCATCTCGCCGTCGCACCACTGCATTGAGACGGTAAGTTCCGACGACGCAAGTTCGGTTTGAACTGTCTTGGGGCGGTCTGCCTGGGCCGCCCACGAGTAGGAGGTAAAGGCTGAAGGCGGGTTTAGGGTGGGATCCCCATTTGAAGATCATTCTCCTTGTATGCTTTTCTCGCGCGAG
>BOPN01004950.1:92500-102500 GCA_017312705.2 Penaeus japonicus | reverse complement strand
GACAGACGTCCGGGCGATCGCTGCTTCTCCCGGGGCACGTCGGGGCGGCCCCAGTGATGCCGCCGCCGACGCCGCTTGTTGCTTTGTCCCGGCATGAGGTTGCAATTTTCCGTGCCCCCCCCCTGTCCCTCCCTCCCCTCCTCCCTCCCCTCCCCCGTTTATCCAGTTCTCCTTCCCCTTGCCAATAACCCTTCCTTCCATTTTCCTTCCCCTTCACTTTCTACTCCTTATCCCTCTCCTCCCTCTCCTCCCCCCTTCCCCTTCATCCCTATCTCTATCTATCTATCTATCTATCTATCTGTTGCTCCCTCCCCCCCCCCCTCTCTCTCTCTCTCTCTCTCTCTCTCTCTCTCTCTCTCTCTCTCTCTCTCTCTCTCTCTCTCTCTCTCTCTCTCTTCCTCCCTTCCTTCCCTCCCCTCCCCCCTCCCCTTCTCCCCTCTCTCTCTCTCTCTCTCTCTCTCTCTCTCTCTCTCTCTCTCCCCCTCTCTCTCTCCCTCCCCTCCCTCCCTCCTCTCCCTCCCACCTCCTTCCCTCCCACCTCCTTCCCTCCCTCTCCTCCTTCCCTCCCTCTCCCCTCTCCCCAATACCTCACCCCCCAAAATTCTCAGTACATCCTCTGGGCTGTGTGAGGTTTGACATTTTGCCATTTTTGCCGTGGGTGCAGGGGGGAGGGGGTGGGGGATGGGGGGGAGGGGGGGAGAAAGCTGACGAGTGTTCTTCTTTGTTGCAGTTTCTGTTGCTATTGTTTGTTTATTGCTATTATTGTTTGTTTATTATTATTTTTTATCTTTCTGTGTGGTTTTCCTGATTGCAGTAGAGTGACAGAGAGAGAGAGAGAGAGAGAGAGAGAGAGAGAGAGAGAGAGAGAGAGAGAGAGAAGAAACGCAGATATACAATATATATATCTCGAGAAAACAGACAACAGCAAAATAAACAAAAATAAGAAGCGCATGAAGCTCGTCAATAAGAATAATCACAGAAAAAAAAAAAAAAAAAAAAAAAAAAAAAATCCGGGGTTGGCTTCCGAACGGAGGTCAAAGGGGGGAAGGGGGGAGGAGGGGTCACGAGGGTTTCCGGCCAAGAAGGGGGGGAGGGGTTAGGGGATGAAAGGGGGTCTTTGTCCCTTTTTTTTCTTTCTTTCTTTCTCTTTCTCTTTTCTTTGTTTTGATTGTCTTCATTTACTCATCTACCTTTGTCTGTATCGATATCTATACATACAGTACACCCATACTTTTTTCTTTTCCATTCACAAACGTGCACACACACACACACACACACACACACACACACACACACACACACACACACACACACAATGTGATCTTCCTTTCTCTCCCTCTCCCTCCCTCCCTCTACTTTCTTCGTTATTCCTCGCCCTCCGCTTCCCCTCCTCCTCCTCCTCCTCCCCCCCCTCCTCCTCCTCCTCCTCCTCCTCCTCCTCCTCCTCCTTTTTTCCTCTGACCTTCTGCCCTCTTACTTCCTTCTAATACCCTCTCACCCCATCTCCTTTACCCCCACCCCCAATCTACTCCTTTCCTTCCCCTTTTTATTGCTCCCTTTCCCCATCTCCTTCTTCTTCTTCTTTTTCTTCTTCTTCTTCTTCTTCTTCTTCTTCTTCTTTACTTTCCCGTCTTCCCCTTCTCTTCTCCCCTCCCCTTCCCTCCTCTCCCTCCCCTTTTTTATTTCTACCTATCCTCTTCCTCACCTCCTCCTATCGTCTCCGCCTCCATCCCTCTACTCTCCTTCTCCCTTTCCCATTCTCTTTTCCCTTTCTCCCTCTTCTCTTCCCCCTCCCCCTTTCCCTTCCCTTAACCTTACTTTCATCTCTGCTTCCCTTTCCCCCCCTCTCTACTCTCCCCTCCTCCCCTCTTTCACCGCCTCCCATCTCCTCCCTCCTTACGCCTACGCCTCCTCCTTGCCTCGTAATGGCGAAAGAGGCAAGTAACAGAAGAGGGATAAAGCAACGGACAAGGAATAGGAAGTGAGGAAAAATGTATTACGCCAGTAGGAAAGAAGGTAAAACACGGTGCCTCGATCCGAGCGTGCCAACACTACAGTAGGCCTACATGCAGCGGTGTCAGGGTGTTGGCAGGGCGGCACTGTACCGCGTCTCCCAGCTGCAGGTGGTTTGGTTGGTTGGCAGGTGGCTGCTTAGAGGCGTCGGGGTGGGGTGGGGTGGGGGTGGTGTAAACACCCTGTGCCACCTGTTTGTAACCCACCAGTGCCACCGGTGCCAACAGTTTGTAACCCACCGGCTGGCCACCAGTTTGTAAGCCACCTACTGGCACTAGTTGTAACCCACCTCTGAGAGCAGTTGTTATAACCACTCGATGCCCTGGTTGTGATGCGGTGGTTAAAGAGACAGACGTTCACGTGCCATGGTCTTTATTGTGGACTGTTAATTACACTAGACCCTGGCCGAAGGCCAGAGGTCAGAGCGGCTTGCTCTAGTCTGTCTGTCTGACCTCTCTGTCCTGATCTGTCTGTCTGTCTGTCCTTACATGTCCTTAAGTACAAATCTTTAGTCACTTTCTTCGCCTCAGGGCTTCCGTTAACAAATACAGCTGCCTAGAAAAGCTTGTGTTCCGAGGCGGAAACGAACACAGGAAGCAGGATGCGTCAGGTCAAGACGCACTGCCATCGATATTGCATTGAATTAAGTAGTCATACATGATCAATGTCTTATGTCACATAATATCGATACCAGTGCCTTACATCGCTCGGACCACGCTACTAGACGGCCCCCGTCGTATCTTAGTTAGAGAAATAACCAGGCTTTAACTACTACGATCTAGCTAAAATCAATGTCTCCACCCTACAAGTGGGCTCCTGGTCATTGGAGGCTATCTGCACCAGACTTCGCAGGTAGCTGTGACATTCAACCATAAGCAAAAACACTATCAAATTCATTGGCCGGCACAGCGGCACCAATGGGCACTAATCAGTGGCCCTAGTAAGCATGTAACATGTATTGTACGAGAAACGATTCAATAACTGCAGTGTAAGAGTAGGCACTAAGACTAGCCTCATGACAACATAAAATGGTTGACTGCAGTGAACAGGTGGGCCCTAAGAGATGGCTCCAAAAACATACATATATCAGGAAAATTACAAGAATACATTACATACAGAAATACAATTTGGCTGTGAGTATAGAAAAACATTATGTGTGAGAAAGTAATTAAAGCAAAGGTGTGATTGCTTAAGCGAAATGAGGGGAGAGTTATAACATAACATGACAAGCTTGCATAGTCAGTGGAGTTAGGCAAACGACTCGAGTGAGCATAGGCTAGAAGAACTTGCAAATTACTAAAAGAACACATAGAAAAAAGGTCTCATAAAAGTGTGTTAGGATCAGCTTATCCCAGAACAAAATCTCACTATGACTTCATGAGATACAGTACTTGAAAGGTGGCAGTGCATTGGAGAATACATACATAAAAAAATATCTTGTATCACGACGGGTGGTGTCAGTGCACCGAGGGTGGGGGTCGGACAGTGGCTCCCTCTGGGGCAAACAATTCAAACACCATCACAACTTATGGGTAACAGGTGAGCTAGTTACGGTGGTCAGGCGTAACTGGCGCGATGCTCTGTACCTCAAAGGTGCGGTTGGGTTGACTTTGCCATGCACCCAAACACTGTACAACTCAACCACCGTTCTACCTTGGTGAAAACATGCACCAACACAACACAGTAGCTATACAGGGGGGAGGGGGGGGTTACATATATATCAAACGTGCGGGAAACTTTTCGTCCGCTGGGAGGGGGGGGTTACATATATATCAAACGTGCGGGAAACTTTTCGTCCGCTGGGAGGGGGGGGGGGGGTTACCACATAAAAACCTGCGTGCTCCTTGCACGGCTTACTGATGCCTCATGCGTCCTGCATGGCTACAAAAATGATATGCGTGCGCCCTGCACGGCTTACTGATGCCTCATGCGTCTTGCATGGCTACCAAAATGACATGCGTGCGCCCTGCACGGCTTACTGATGCCTCATGCGTTTTGCATGGCTACCTAAATGACATGCGTGCGCCCTGCACGGCTTACAGATGCCTCATGCGTCTTGCATGGCTACAAAAATGACATGCGTGCGCCCTGCACGGCTTACAGATGCCTCATGCGTCTTGCATGGCTACAAAAATGACATGCGTGCGCCCTGCACGGCTTACAGATGCCTCATGCGTCTTGCATGGCTACCAAAATGACATGCGTGCGCCCTGCACGGCTTACAGATGCCTCATGCGTTTTGCATGGCTACCAAAATGACATGCGTGCGCCCTGCACGGCTTACAGATGCCTCATGCGTTTTGCATGGTTAACAAAATGACATGCGTGCGCCCTGCACGGCTTACAGATGCCTCATGCGTCTTGCATGGCTACAAAAATGACATGCGTGCGCCCTGCACGGCTTACAGATGCCTCATGCGTCTTGCATGGCTACAAAAATGACATGCGTGCGCCCTGCACGGCTTACAGATGCCTCATGCGTCTTGCATGGCTACAAAAATGACATGCGTGCGCCCTGCACGGCTTACAGATGCCTCAAACAACAATAATAACACTTTGCAACTGCCAAGAGGAGAACAAACAAAGGAAGAATCGAAACTAAGTAATATGTGCAAGCTCAAGAGATAAGGTTTACAAGATACAGAGAAAATACAAACATGAATAGCACTTGTCGACGAGAAAATAACAAGAGGCGTATTTTAACGAGCGGTGAAAGATAAATTGATAGATAAAAATTGGCAATACTGATCACCAGCACAGATTCGGAGGGAAAGTGAAGACTATTAAGAAATTACATGTTTTAAATACAATATCGCTTCTCCTCCGATAATTGAAATTTAGTATGGAAAATCTTTCAAAGGTTCCCTTTCGAAATAAATATTTTTGGAGAGGAACAGTCAATAAAATGTCTCCAGAATACATCATCCGAAGTTGCAAGATGCAGAAAAATACGAATAGCAATAGCACGTGTCGATGAAAGAAAGTACAAAAATAACAGAAGATAGGAATCAGGCAACACTGATCGCCAGTACAGATTCGGAATGAAAGTGAAAGCTATCAAGAATTTACAGTCTAATACAATATCACGTCCGCTTCGATAATTGTAATCAAGCATGGAAAATCGTTCAAGGGTTCACTTTCAAAACCAATATTCGGAGATTAACAGTCAATAAAATTTCTCCAGAATATATTGTCCGAAGTTGTAAAATCAGAGTAGAAATAGCAGGTGTCGATGAAAGAAGTACAAAGATAACAGAATATAGGAATCAGGCAACACTCATCGCCTGTACAGATTCGGAATGAAAGTGAAAAGCTGTCAAGAATTTACATAGTCTAAATACGATATCGGCCCTTTCGATAATCGTAATCGAACATGTAAAATCTTGTAAGGGTTCACTTTCAGAACAAATATTTTGGAGAGTAACGCCAGAAAAATTCTCCAAATTACCTTGTCCAAATAATGAAAATATAAATATAAAACAAGAAGGGTTGTTCATGACAAAAGGGAAGCAAAACATTGACACTGCCTTTTCACACGGTCAGGTCATGAAGGGGAGGGTCTGAAATGTCGGCACGTGCGAAGAAACTAAGCGAAGAAACAATACATATAAAAATATCTGATGCTCAGAACTTCAAAATACAGAACAGAACTTCAGAATACTCAAGCCATTATTCACATAAAATAAGAAAGAAATTCAGTAGGCCGTTAGAGAGGCCGTTATAACGGGGTCATCAAGGCGAGATGAGGAAACAGGGGGAAGAGAGGGGGACTTTCTTAATGATTAATTCGTTCACACCTAAGCGTGCGAGGGAAGAGGATGGAAGTCCTGCGGAATCACACTCCCGCGCAGGTGTTTCACAAAAGAAAAACAGAGGTACAATCACGAGAAAAAAAAATCACAGCATAGAGGTACAATCACGAGAAAAAATCACAGCATAGAAAATTCCTAAATCCTAACGAAATCTAACGAAACCTAACAAAATAAAAAGAGCCTGGGTTTCTCTAACTTACGGGATTTTTGATGTCACGATGTCAACATGTAGATGGGCGTCTGCAGGCGGGTCGTAGGTCGGTCGTATCGCGGATCGGTGTGGTGGTCCTTTTGACTTCTCATCTGTGGCCTTTTCTGCTCGTGTCAGAGACTTCGTGACCTGGGAGTTGGGGCGCTCGTGTTAAGCCCAAAATCCGCGGTGGGCAGTCTTGGGTTGCCATGAAAGCTGGATGTCGACGTGCAGGAAGTTACTTAGCACGGACAGGTCGGCTGCTATGGGCGGCGGTGTTTGTCAGGACAGGTAGAACAGGGCGGGCGGGCGGGAGAAGTTCTTACTGTGGTGTGGGCGGGCGGGCAAACTTCTTACTGCGGAGTGGGCGGCGGGCGGGAACTTCGACGTAATATCTCCATTTCTTCTCGATATCAATGGTAGCTTCGACGTAGCGGCTTCTTCGGAGTTGTGAGTCCGATACCAGCAAAATCGTGGCATCCACCGCCTGGCCACCAGTTTGTAAACACCCTGTGCCACCTGTTTGTAACCCACCAGTGCCACCGGTGCCAACAGTTTGTAACCCACCGGCTGGCCACCAGTTTGTAAGCCACCTACTGGCACTAGTTGTAACCCACCTCTGAGAGCAGTTGTTATAACCACTCGATGCCCTGGTTGTGATGCGGTGGTTAAAGAGACAGACGTTCACGTGCCATGGTCTTTATTGTGGACTGTTAATTACACTAGACCCTGGCCGAAGGCCAGAGGTCAGAGCGGCTTGCTCTAGTCTGTCTGTCTGACCTCTCTGTCCTGATCTGTCTGTCTGTCTGTCCTTACATGTCCTTAAGTACAAATCTTTAGTCACTTTCTTCGCCTCAGGGCTTCCGTTAACAAATACAGCTGCCTAGAAAAGCTTGTGTTCCGAGGCGGAAACGAACACAGGAAGCAGGATGCGTCAGGTCAAGACGCACTGCCATCGATATTGCATTGAATTAAGTAGTCATACATGATCAATGTCTTATGTCACATAATATCGATACCAGTGCCTTACAGGTGGGATGGGAGGGGAGGGGAGAGAGCGGAAAGAGGGGGAGATGAGATAATTGGCGAGGGGAAAAAATTCGCGTCCGTTGACAGGAGCGAATTTCGCGGCGTTTAGCAAAGGGAGAAAATAACGGTGAAGATGAAGGAGAATGTGTGTATATATATTTTTTTTTTATGCTGTTATGTTTTGTTGTTGTTTGATGTTTAATCTTTACTTTGTTTATTTGTTTATTTATTCATATTATTTTAATATCTTTAATGGGTGTTATATATATATATATATATATATATATATATATATATATATATATATATATATATATATATATATATATATATATATATATATACATATATATATATATATATATATATATATATATATATATATATTTATTTATTTATTTATTTATTTTCAATTATGTTTCCATTGCTATGAATTCACTCCCTTGTGTTGATATTATATTATTTAAAGAGCATATCATATTAGCATATAAAGGCATCATTTTAGACAGACGCTTTATAGATTTTTTTTTTTTTTTTTTTTATCAAGGAAGTCCTTAAAGAGGAGGGGAAAAGGGAACGGTTGCTCCCCCCTTACCCTTCCCCCCTCCCCCTCCTCTCTCTCTGCCTCTCCAACAGCATTCCCTCTTCCCTTCTTTTCTCTCGCCCTTCTTTTTCACTCCCTCTCCCCGATCCCTATTCCCTCACCCTACTCTCCTTTCTCTCTCCCCTACCACTCCCTCTCCCTCTCCTATCCCTTCTCCCTCACCCTACTCACCCCCCCCCCCCCTCCCTGGCTCAGCAAGAGGGAGAGAGACATCGTTAACAGGACGTCGTGTCGTTCCGATAACGACTTCTCCGCTTGACAGCCCAATTTGTGTCTACATCAGTCTCCCCTGTTAAGAGGCAATTCCCGTTTTCTATGCTGGATTTTTTCCCCATCTCTTTTTTCTCTTTGTTTTTCGGGAAAGAATTGGGCGATTCCAATTTGAAAAAAGGAAAATAGAAAAACGCAAAACGATGAAAACAATAGGATCTATTATTTTAGTTAACTCTTCTTCCTCTCTATCAATCTATCTATCTATCTATTGATCTATCTATCTCTACCTCTTTCTCTCGCAATTTTAATTTATCCCCTTTTCGCTACATATATATCTTGAATTAGATAAAGCGAAAGAAAGAGAGAGAGGGAGGGAGGGAGGGAGGGAGAGAGAGGGAGAGAGAGAGAGAGAGAGAGAGAGAGAGAGAGAGAGAGAGAGAGAGAGAGAGAGAGAGAGAGAGAGAGAGAGAGAGAGAGAGAGAGAGAGAGAGAGAGAGAGAGAGAGAGAGAGAGAGAGAGAGAGAGAGAGAGAGAGAGAGAGAGAGAGAGAGAGAGAGAGAGAGAGAGAGAGAGAGAGAGAGGATGCAGCCGCAGCCGCCGTAGGCCTACCAATTACGTGAGACCAGCATTAGGTCAAAACCTTTCACGTCGCGCGCTCTCTCCTTCTCGGTATTTCGTCATCGACATGTCGGCAGGGGATAGGCCTACTTGTGGGTGGGTGGGTGGATGGGGGGGGAGGGATTGAGAAGGGGGTAGGAAGAGGGAGAGGGAAGGAGGGAGGAAGATAGAGAGGGAAGGAGCGAAAGAGAGAGAGAGAGAGAGAAGGAGAGAAAGAGAGAGAAGGAAAAGGAGCGAAAGAGAGAGAGAGGAGAGAGAGAGAGAGAGAGAGAGAAGGAAAAGGAGAGAGAGAGAGAGAGAGAGAGAGAGAGAGAGAGAGAGAGAGAGAGAGAGAGAGAGAGAGAGAGAGAGAGAGAGGGGGGGGGGAGGGGGGGGGACAGGAGACAGGAGGAGACATATTTTGAAGAAAAAAAGAGCTTTAAAAAAATGAAGGTTTAATTTAGTCGTGAAGTGAGGAAAGAGTGAGAGAAAAAATAGACAGACAGACATCTGACTGACCCACTTGCCACACCCACCTTCTCCCTCCTTCCCTCCCTCCCCTCTGCTCCTTGCCTCCCCCACCCACCCACCCACCCACAACTAAATATTTCCGCCACTTCACCCCTCCTCTCCTCCCCACCCCACCCACCCCTACCCCGCCTTTCCCAGCTATATACACCCTCCCCTCTCCCTCTCTTCCATCTCCCCCCCCCCCATCTCCCCGCCCCACTCCATCCCTACTCCCACGCAATGCGCGACGATTGCAATTATTTATGCAACTGGAGTCGGCGTGATGGTTTAACACGTGTGGGGAGTGCAGGAGTTGGGGAAAGGGAAGGGGAAGGGGAAGGGGAAAGGGGAAAGGGAAGGGAAAGGGGAAAGGGAAGGGAAGGGGAAGGGGAAAGGGAAGGGAAGGAGAAAAGGGAAGGGGAAAGGGAAAGGGAAAGGGAAAGGGAGGATGGGGGAAGGAGAAATAGGCAGGAGTGAGGGAGAGGAGAGGGAGATAGAGAGATAGATTGATAAATATATAGGTAGATAAACAGAGAGACGGAGGAGATGGAATATGTGGAAGAGGAGGAATAATAATAAAGAAGGAGAAAGGGAGGAAATGAGGGAAGGAGGGGGGAAAGGAAGAAAGGATGGTTGGAGGAAATGAAGGAATGATGGATGGATGGATGGATTGAGGAGGGAGAGAAGATGGATTGAGGAAGAGAAAGGAAAAGAAGAATAGACAGATGGATGATGATGGGGAGGAGGAAGAAGAAGAGGAAGAGAAAGGAAAGAAAGAAGGAGGGAGATAAATAAGGATTGGTGGATGAATAGAGGTTGAAGAGGAAGGGTTGGTGACGGGGGTGTGATTTAATACAGAAGAGAAGACGAGAGAGAAAGAGTGATTGATGAATAAATAGATAGAAAAGTTGTCTGATAAAAAAGAAGAGGGGATAGAATAGCAAAGAAAAGAAGGTATTCAACTAAGATTAGATAAGAGGGGAGGAAAGCAGACATCAAAGCAAGCAATGAGACTATTTGGTGGCTGGCTGG
>BOPN01004950.1:82500-87500 GCA_017312705.2 Penaeus japonicus | reverse complement strand
AGAGAGAATCATCATAATTGACTCTTCGAATGGCTAGATAAAGCCCCTCGTCTCACAGGCGACGCTTGTGTGATAAAGTTGTTTAAATCCATTGACCAAATCAAAGCCGGAAGTTTGAGGGCGCCCATGATAGAAGGGGGTAGGGGATGTGGGGGTACGGGGTGGGGTAGGGGGCCGGCGAGTGGCAGTTATCTCCAGCAACACTCGACACTGTTCTGCATCATGAACACGTGAACACTGATTCAATCAAGTGCTTTGTTAGTCTTGTCTGAACGTTTTTGTGTTTGTTTGCATGGGTGAGAAGGGAAAAGAAAGCGCGGAGGAGGAATATGTGTGTTTGTGTAAGAGACAGAGATTAGGAAAATAACGATGCAGCGATTATAAAATGAATGAATGAATAAATAAATAAATGAAATGAAAAACAATCCTAAATAGTCCCAACTATTCAATATAGCCCCGGGTATTCCCCAGTGGCTATTACTTCCTCACAAGATAACTCCCCCTCCCCCCTCCCCCCCTTCGCCCCAACTCACCCACCACCTTGTCAATAGGAGGTATCGCATCGTATGATGAACTGCAATCGACCTCACACCCCCATCCCATCCCCAACCCCCCCTGTCACCCCTACCCCACCACCCCCACCACACCATAGTCTATATTAAGCAGCGATGGACAGGCACGTGGGCGCATCAGAGGGCTGTTACTTTGCGCTTGTTTTGCTTCCTGTCAGGCGGTTTGATATCACGCGCCGGACTCGGACGGGATGCAGGGCAGCCGTCAGCTGATCCGGGTGGCAGACACACGCCAACTCTCGATGGTTGACACACGCGGCTCGACCACTTGCTGGCTTGGCAGCCGCTCGAAGGGATCGTTTTGATGATGTTTATGATTATTTTTATTTTTGTTGTTGTTATTAGTGTTAGATTAATGTCATCCTTCGCCCTTCCCTCCTATCTATTCTCCTCCCTTCCCTCCCCCCCCCCCTTACACTCTCCTCCCCTCCCTTCCTTTCCTGTTTCTTCCCTCCCCCGTCCCCTCCCCTCCCCCCCTTCCTCCACCCTCATATCCTCCCTGCTTAATATATAAAGTACAGTCTGTCCCTATGTCGGTGTCGACACATTGAGACAGACTGTATGTGTGCGTGTGTGCGTGTGCATTGATGTAAGTATGTATATATGTGCACATGTATACATATATACACACACACGTCCTCTTGTTTACTAATTTAATCGGCGTGGAATCGAAAGTCCATTTTTCTTCAACAAGGAAAGAGCCAATATCCGGGACCCGTTGACGGACATGTGACCCTCAGAATTGTTTGCCCTTGAGGAGGAGGTCGCTGTGTCGGGGCTGGCTCTTAATTGTAGCCTCTGTGGTGTTGCTCGGTCGCTGTCGCACGGCGCGTTGGGCGGGGGCGCTGGTTCTTGCTGCTCTTGTTAGGATTGTTATTGCTATTGGGATTGTTATTATTGTTATTGTTGTTGTTATTATTATCGTTATTATTATTATTATTATTATTATTATTATTATTATTATTATTATTATTATTATTGTAACAGTCACACTCGGACACACACACACACACACACACACACACACACACACACACACACACACACACACACACACACACACACACACACACACACACACACCACACACACTTGCTTACACACATAACTTAGTATACCCCCCCCCCTCTCCCCCTTGGTGTAAAATGTGAAAAGAAGTGAGCCTCGAAAAGCGAGTCTCTTCTTGAAATTCCATGAGAAGAATGTCTTGTCACTGTCAGAAGGGGGGGGAGGGGGAGGGGGGTACCTCGTGATCCCTCCTCGTCTCTGTGCTTGTTTGTTTGTTTGGGAGGGAATAAGGGAGGTGGAGAAGGAGAGGAAGAGAGGGAGAGGGGAGGAGAGAAAGAAGAAAGAAAAGAGAGAGAGAAAGGGGAGGAGGATGGAGAAAGTAAGGGGAGGGAGGAGAAGGAGAAGAAGAGAGAGGGGAGGGAGAGGGATAGGGAAGGAGGAAAGGAGAGTAAGAATGAGAGGGAGAGAAAAAGAGAGAAATGGAATCAAAGCAGAACCATAAAACAAGACAAATAAAAAGTGGGGGAGAGAAAGAGAGAGAGATAAAAAAGACGTGTTATTTATGTATCACTGCGTTAGGCATACAGGGGGATAAGGGGGAGGAGGAGAAGGGGGGGTCAGGCAGGGGTCATGGAAGAGGGGGGGGGGGGAGTGGGAGTAGGGGATCCATGACTGATAAATCTCGTTGTTTGTCAGCCATTAGGGACCGGAGTTGGGAAAAAACGGGCCAGCTGCCTTTAGGTCAGGCTAACTTTTCTTTTTTTTATATATAGGTTGTATAGTATTTATGTGTATGTGTTTGTATGTTTGTATGCAATATGTTGAGGTTGGCTGAGAGAGAGGGAGGGGGAAATAGAGAGAGAGAGAGAGAGAGAGAGAGAGAGAGAGAGAGAGAGAGAGAGAGAGAGAGAGAGAGAGAGAGAGAGAGAGAGAGAGAGAGAGAGAAAGAAGGGAGGGAGGGAGGAAGGGATAGAGAAAGGAAAGGAGGAGGAGGGAGAAAGAGAGAGAGAGAGACAGACAGATAGGGAGAGGGAGAGAGAGAGTCGTGTCTCTTTGTATAGACCTAGAATTCTAGAATTCATCCATGCCCGCCACATTTCGAAGTCTTGTCTTGTTCTCAAAACCATTTACGCCTCAAGCCTCAAGGAGTGGAATTTACAGAACAGTTAAAGCTACCGGCAGCTGCGTCTCCCGCTCCTGTCACACGCCCATCAGCGGCCAATGTGACGGGCGTGTAATGTGGGCGCCACCAGTCAGCGCTCTCTCTCTCTTTTTCTGCTCTCTGTTTCTCTCTCTATCTCTCTCTCTCTCTCTATCTCTTTCTCTTTCTTTCTCTCTCTCTCTACTCTCTCTCTCTCTCTCTCTCTCTTTCTCTTTCTCTCCACCTTTACTTTTTTGCCCCTCTCTTTCTTCCCCTTTCCGCTATCCATCTATCCATCAATCGTTCCCACCGCCCACACTGTTTTGCATGTTTTAGAACTTGACAGGGCGTGTGGGAGAAATAAATCTAAATTAAAAGGATGTGGTTAGATTAAGGAAGCAAATGTATCGCCCTCAGCAATTTCCTCGGCTCTCGTGCATTAATTTCACCTTTTTGATAGTACATCTGCCCGCCAGGGAGAGATAAAAGCTATTTTGCTCTTCAAAGAGAATAATAACAGGCACAAATTGCCATCGATCCGTTCTTTAACTCGTGATTAAGGTGAAATCGCACACACACACACGCACAAAATGGCGGTTGCGGTTTCACCCCCCCCCCCTCCCCCCTCCAAAGCAAGAAAAAAAAAGAACATCGCGGATATGTGCTTCCTTTGTGTTTTTTTTTCTCTCTCTCTCTCTTCTAAGCTCGGCAACCCACCATTATTATTTAGAACCCTCGAGAGTTCTGCGGTGGACGGGTCTCCTATCATATTTTCACTCGGCGTGAGTTATATTTCCCTTTTGTAGCTGTATATGCCAAATGGACGGTTAGTCACTTAACCATCCAGAACGGCCGGCTTTCGCGCGCTTTTTTCTCTCTCCCTTTTGAAAGACCGCCATTTTTCAAACATATGGCGGGAAATCTCGGAAGACCGCAGGGGCGTTTTCTTTAATTATTTGTTGTGTTTTATTGCGCTTATTGGGTTTTGTTTATGTGTATTTTTTTTTCTTTCTCTGTGGTTGAGTTTTTCTTTCTTTCTTTCTTTTTTTTCTTTTTGGTTGAGTTTATGTATTGTATTGTTATTGTATTTTTCCCCTTTTTTAGTTGAATTATATGTGTATTGTTGATATTTTGGTTGTTTTTGTTGTTGGTTCATATTTGATTTGTGCATCGTTCATATTTATATGATATTCATCAGTATGTTACAAATTTACAATTCATTGATAGAATTACCAGTTAACTAGTCATAACTTCCAAAAGAGAATATACTAAAAGTTACCTCAGCTCTGGGAACAGATTATTAATGATAAATAGTTAATGAATTTGTTCCGGCTAACAAACATTTTACACGTGTAAGGATATAGACGAATTTGTTTGCACGCGTGTGTGTTCGTGCGCAAAAATTTACTTAATGTTAGCCTTTTCATGTTCATTCTTGCGTGCGTTGACGCCAATTATTCCAAACTTATCTCTTTATTTTTTATAATCATTTTGATGTGCGTCCGTGCGTGGGTGGGTGTGAGAGAGAGAGAGAGAGAGAGAGAGAGAGAGAGAGAGAGAGAGAGAGAGAGAGAGCAAAAATAGAGAAAGAGAGAAATCGGTGTTTGCGTGTGCGTGCGTATGTGTGTAATGGTGAGTAAGACATTTTTGGAATTTCTTTGTTCTAGGTTAGGGAAACCGCTGGTACTATTTCTGCAATGGCGGATATAAATTATTGTACCTTATTATCATCATCATCCTTATTATTGTTCGTACTTCTTGGTGATTGTTGTTACACTTGTAGTTTTTGTTATTCTCTTCACACAATATTATGGCGCTGATGGTAATATTATAAACGTAGATTTATCATTACATAAAAAATTAACGCACGCACGCACGCTCATAATCGCAAAAGTAGGTTAGATTTCCTGCAAGTAATTCAGACTAACAATTACGGCGGTAATAAGTTTTTATTTGTTCTTTATTTACTTATTTTATTTCTTATCTCTTCCTCAGGTGAGTTTGGTGATGAGTCGGTGTCGAGTCGTAATGGTGAAGGCAGGTGATGTGTGCTGTTCCGTTTTTTTTTTTTTTTTTTTTCCTCGGATTGTACGTGGTTCAGTTGGGGACAGACTTACTGACGCACGCACACGAACATAAACACTCGCACATATTCATGCACGCACGCGCACACACACACACATATCCTCTCTCTCTCTCTCTCTCTCTCCCTCTCCCTCATCCTTTCTCTTACTTCGTCTCCTCTCTTATGTTTCCCTCCTCCTTCCTCTTTTCTTTTC
>BOPN01004950.1:70000-77500 GCA_017312705.2 Penaeus japonicus | reverse complement strand
TGGGCTGGAGTTGTATGACCGTGCAGGTTTTATTCTCTCTCTCTCTCTCTCTCTCTCTTTCCCTCCCTCTCGTTTCCTACCTCCCTCCCTCTTCCCATTCTCTCTGTCTTTCCCTCGCTCCTCCCTCTCCCCCCTTCCCTCTCACTTTCCATCTCTCCCTCTTCCCATTCTCTCTCTCTTTCCCTCTCCCCCTCCTCTTTTTCTCTCCCTCTCCCTCCCTCCCTCCCACTTTCCATCTCTCCCTCTTCCCCTTCTCTCTCTCTTTCCCTCTCCCTCCCTCCCTCCCACTTTCCATCTCTCCCTCTTCCCCTTCTCTCTGTCTTTCCCTCCCTCCGTCTTTCCCTCCCTCCCTCCCCCTACCTCTCCTGCACCCCAGGTCACGAACCGCAAATATCAGAGTCAGAAATACCTGCGCTTTGAGTCTTTCAGATTTGAAGTGAGAAGTGCTCATTTTCCTCGTGTAAACCATGGTGCCGGGTTCTTTTCTTAAAATGTATATGTATACACACACACACACACACACACACACACATATACACACACATTTCGTAATGTTTGTAAGTGATTGTGTGTGTTTATGTATGTCTGTATGCATGTATCATGTACGTATATATGTGTTTATGTGTGTTCAGTTTTGTGTTAATCTGTAGGCACTGAGAGAGAAAAAAAAGTAAAGAAAAGGTTGATGATTAAACGTACATAAATAGAATGAAATGAAGAAATTCCACAAGTAGATAGAGAAAGAGAGACTAACAGACAGACAGACAGACAATAAGGATAAATGATTGTGTTCCTGTTTTCTGTCATAAGAAAGGCCGTCGGAGGGAGGGATCAGATAGCTGTGTCCGGTAGAGGTTAGATCACCGGATGTCGGATCGTTCGGTTACGCGGCGATTGCCTGGCTCTCTCTCGCTCTCTCTTTCGCTCTCGCTCTTTCTCCTTCTCTTTCTCTCTCGCTCTCTCTCTCACTCCCTCCCTCCCTCCCTCCCTCCCTCCCTCCGTCCTTCCCTCTCTCTCGCTCTTTCTCCTTCTCTTTCTCACTCTCTCTCTCTCTCTCTCTCTCTCTCTCTCTCTCTCTCTCTCTCTCTCTCTCTCTCTCTCTCTCTCTCTCTCTCTCTCTCTCTCTCTGTTTATCTATCTCAGCCTCTCGAATGATAGATACTAGGAAAGAGAAACCGACAAAAATATGGTTGAATGGGAGATGGGGTGTCGACACGAGAGAGAAGAATAAAAGAAGAAATAAGAGAAGAATAAAAGAAAATAAGAGAAGGAGAGAGATAGAAAGAGGAAAAGAAAAAAAGAGAAAGAGAAAGAGAAAGAGAGAGGTTAGGGCGGGGTCACGGGGTTGCTGGGGTTGCGGCCGAACTCACTCCCTCCCGAAGACTTCGCCTGGCGGAAGCGAGATGGCCCGCGGCGCTACAGTTTAAGTGACTCATAGTCGACTGTCGGGGGGTTTAGGTGGGAGGGGGGGAAGGGAGGGAGAAGGGGTTTCTACCTGTCTGTCTCATAGTCGACTGTCGGGGGGTTAGGTGGGGGGAGGGGGGGGAGGGGGAAGGGGTTCTACCTGTCTATCTCTCTTTCCCCCCCCCCCTTCCCCCCCCCCCCACGTGTCTTTATTTTCCCCTTAGTTCTCGTCTCCGTATATTCGTATATCTCGATCTATTTGTCTATGTATATATCCATAACTGTATCTACGTATGTATCTATTTATCCGTATGTACACCTACCTATATATCTGTCTATGTAGCTTTATGTGTATCTCTGCGTATCTAAATATACATGTATGTATCTGTATGTGTACATGATTTATCTCTCTCGCTGTGTGTGTGTATGTGTGTGTTTTTAGTGTTCACGACCGAGAACTTTCGCTGTCCACACTCACAAGATACAAAGGAAACGCAGAACAAGACAATAGACTTCCACTCCGCCTACCGTACAAAGACAAATGACCTGCACATTTTTTTTTTTTTTATTCACTTTGACGCCCAAGAAAAATGAACAAGAATCGTGGAAGAAGAAGGAAAAAAAAGAAGAAAAAAAAAATGGTTAGTCACGAATCGCTGTAGGCCTATCAAACGCCAACACCGCTAACCGCCGGCCATTATGTAGTTTGTAAATGTTTTGTTGTTCCTTGCCACACGAGAAAGAAAACAAAAAGATAGGCGCACCACATCACGCCCCTTCATCGCGTACGCCCACGCCAGGGTGGTGGAGACTGGTACGCCCATTGTACGTGCCTTGGTCTTTGGGATTTTATAACTGGAAGGGAGAGAGAGAGAGAGAGAGAGAGAGAGAGAGAGAGAGAGAGAGAGAGAGAGAGAGAGAGAGAGAGAGAGAGAGAGAGAGAGAGAGAGAGGCAGGCAGACAGAGAGGAGAGAGAGACAGACAGACAGAGAGGAGGGGGGGGTTAGAAAGCAGAGAGAATGTAGAAAGGGAGATAAAAAAGAGAGAACGGAGGGAGCAAGGGATAGAGAAACAGACAGACAAACCGAGACTGAGAGGCCGGAAGAGGCACACAGAAGCAGGTGGAAAAGAGGAAAGACTTTTTGTGTGCCGAAAGGAAGTGGGTTCATACCTGCATAATCTGTTTATTTACAAATGATAGAATACTTGATGTTACGCCGAGACAGAGTAACGCTTTTGACAGGAAATTAGTCGTTAGGATGTTAGATATTGTTGAAGGAGTTGGTTAATAGAGGCGTAGTAGTATTGAGGGTAATATTGTATTGCGGATAGTCAAATACGGTTAGCAAAAGTAGTAGTGTGATTAACAGAAGTAGTAACAGAATTAGTGGTGGCAGCAGTACTGGTAGTCGTAGTTGTAGTAATAGTATTAGAAGTAGCAGTGATAGTTTTAGTAGAAGTAATAGTAGTAGTTGTAGTAGTAATAGCAGTTGTTAGTAGCAATAGTAGTTGTTAGTAGTAATAGTAGTTGTACTAGAAATAGTAGTTAAAGAAAAAAACAGTAGTAGCAGTATCGTAGTATCAGTAGTTGCTATAATAGTAATAGTAGCAGTAGTAGTAGTAGTAGTAGTAGTAGTAGTAGTAGTGGTGTGTGTCCAAGCGTGACACCTGCTGACTCTCCGGCGCCAAGACACGGTAGGAAGGAAGCCTTCTCATTGGCCGTGACGTCACAAATCCCGTCTCCGATTCCTCGACTTTAGACTTCGCGAGGAGGGAGGGGAAGGGTTCGGTACTCCTTACCCCCCACCCTCACCTACTATTCCTCTCTGTCTCTCTCTCTCTCTCTCTCTCTCTCTCTCTCTCTCTCTCTCTCTCTCTCTCTCTCTCTCTCTCTCTCTGTCTTTCTATTCTCCCCCTTTCTCTTTCTTTCCTCCACCTTCCTTTCCTACCTTCCCTTCTCTCTCTCTCTACCCCTCTAGTACACCTTCCCTCTTTTCTTTTCTTCCTCCTTTCTCCACTCCCTCTCTGCCTCCCTCCCTCCTTTCTCCTTTTCTTCCACCCACCCTCTCTCTCTTTCTCCCTCCTATCCTCCCTCCTTCCCTCCTTTCTCCTTCTCTTCCACCCACCCTCTCTCTCTTTATCCCTCCTATCCTCCCTCCCTCGCCACCCCTCCCCTCCCCTCCCTCCCCTTCCCTCTCTCACTCAAAAACGCTTTTCATACGAAAGTCGTGAAGGCGTCGCCGCCACCGCCGCCGCCGCTGCTTCCGTTAGTCCGCCGCGGGTTGGTGTGCGGCGCCGTGATTGGGTGTTCCGGTCCTGCTGTTGCTGGTGCCACTTCGGAGGAACAGGGAGGAGGTCCTCGAAGGGGACGAGACCCTGTGGGAGGTTCTTATTATTATTGATGTATTATTATGATTATTATGTTCTGGGGGGAGGGTTTGATGTGGCTATGGATGTATGGGGACGCGCTTATTTATGTATTCGTTTACACGCGCACGCACAGACAGATAGACAGACGGACAGAAAGACAGACAGACAGACAGACAAGGAGTGACGGACGGACAGACAAACTCCCATTCGAAGGTACCGTGATTGCTTATTGTCCGATGCTTATCATAGGTCATATATTTAGCAATCACATTGGCAATTGACAGTAATATGATACGCTCTTTTATATTATTGGTCGTTGATATCCGGAATGCTTGTGATCACTTCACGTTGAAATGACGCGGAAGTTTGCAACTGGGATTGCAATCGCATTGTTAACTTACGTCGTCTATTTTACGAGGGGCATTGTTAGTATTGTTCCATTTTCTGTAAATTTTCCTAGAATTATTCTTTGAAATGCATGTTTTGAATCTTTTTATTGTTTATAAGGGATCGGGGTTATCACTTGTGACGTAGATAAAGCTCCTGATACGAAGCAGAAGTCAGATCCGCGGCAGGAAGTCGAGACACTTCGAGCGAACAAGTGGACCACCACGTGTTACGCGCGTCAGGCTTGCCAACAATACCCTGCTTCCGTGTCCGTGTCATGTCATTTCTCTCTTATTTGTGGAATTTATCCCTTCTTACAACGTCATGGCCGAATTAAGCGGTTATTCCGCTTATCCGATTTACATATATACTCGAAATAGGATGAACTGTTGGCTGTACAGGAAGCAACATCTCGAGTGAATCTCGTCAATCCAGCCCTTTGCAACGCTGTTCCCGACGTCACGCATGCGCAGTTGCAACCGCATGTACCGCAAGCTGTTGAGTTACCACCCTTTTGTACAGCGTCACAAGGGTGGTTATTACGACCAGCTGTCTGTACTGGGTTAGGGTGTTATGGGTTATGCCGGGGGGGGGGGGGGTGCGTTCCTACAGTGTGAGTCACAGCAGAGGAATTTGATAAATGCTTTTTACCTGCAATTTGTAATGTCGGGAGGGGGGGGGGGGGGGGGAGGGGTTGGCGCCACCCCCCTCCCTCCCCCACCACCACCACCCCCACCCTCCCGGCGGTGTTGTCACGTGTCGGCAACAACAGCTGTTCGTGTAGGTATAGGCCTGTTTTTCACACGTGGAGGGGAGGGATAGGGGGGTGAGGGGGGGGAAAACGGTTCGAATATATTTGTTGTGATGGTTGGTAATGTGGGGCTTCCGTGGCGAGGCTTTGCGGGCGTGGGAGTGTGTGGGAATTTGGCATTTGAGGAGGAGGGTTCCCACACCTGTCTGTAATGGGCGGGGGGAGGGGGGAGGGGGTAGTAGTGTGTGAGGGAAGGGGGAGAGGTGGTGAAGGGTTGGGGAGGGTTATGATAGTGACTGACGTTATGATCTGTGTGGCGATTTCTTACACAATCCACATTCACATGCATGCACGCTCACGCGCCTACAGACAGACACACACACACACACACACACACACACACACACACACACACACACACACACACACACACACACACACACACACACACACACACACACTGCTTTTCATCTGACCTTTTGTTATTGTGTGCTAAATGTTACAAGAGTAATTATGTAGATTTATTTGTTAAGAAATTCTATTTTGAATTGCTAGAACATACATATGAAATAATATGTTCCTTTGTTTAACAGCTAACATTGAATAAAAGACATTTTATGTTATGTTGTATAATATTGCTCTTCAAGGACATGTTGAAACCTGAGTAACAATAATAATGTTGATATTAATGTTAATGATAATGATAACAAGAACAACATCAGTAATGATAATACTTTGATAATCAGTTAATGCTATGACAGTTTTTCCAACCACAATAAGCAAACAAGTAGACAACAAACACGACCATTTTGATAACGGCGACAAAAGCCAAACAAAGTGACACCGGCGCCAGCACCAAGCACCAAGCGAGCCAATCCTCAAGGTGTTTCTCCCTCCTTCTCCCCCGCAGGATGACTTCGACTCCCTCCGGCCGCTCTGCTACCCCGGGACCGACGTGTTTCTGGTGTGCTTCAGCGTGGTGTCGCCGACCTCCTTCCACAACGTGAGGGAGAAGTGGCTGCCCGAGCTGCGCCACCACAACCCCCGCGTGCCCATCGTGCTCGTCGGTACCCAGAGCGATCTCAGGACAGATGTGAAGGTGGGTACGAGCGAGCGAGAGAGCGAGCGAGCGAGCCTGCTGGCTAGGAGCGCTCTGTGGGTTTGGCTGCGACGACCTGGCCTCCAGGGCCGTGTGTTCGGTCGGTTCTGTGTGCATATTTTAACATGTTTGGCACTGAGGACGGTTGTACTATCCCTCTCTCTCCTCCCGCAGGTCCTAATAGAGCTAGCGCAGTACCGCGAGCAGCCGGTGTCGGAGGTGGCGGCGCGGCGCCTGGCGCACCAGATCGGCGCCGTGGGCTACGTGGAGTCGTCGGCCCTGACGCAGCGCAACCTGAAGGAGGTGTTCGACCAGGCCATCCTCGCCGCCCTGGAGGCGCGCAGCAGCCCGCCGCTGTCCCGGGGCGGCTCGTCGAAGCGCTCCATCTCGTCCCGGCACCGGAAGGCCGGCGGCGCCAGCAGCGCGAGGGACGGCGCCAGCGAGCCGCTCAACCACCGCGACGGCCGCCACGCCCTCGACTACACCGACGACACCGCCAGGAAGCGCGGCTGGCGGAAGCTCTGCTGCTTCTCTTGATCCACGCCCGCGTCCGTGCGCCGCCCCCGCCTCCTCCCGCCCGCCGCAGGGGCGAGGAAGCGCGGGCCGCCCTGTGCCCCGAGATCGAGGTGATGACGTCACCACAAACGCCTCCTCAAAAGTGTCTTCTTACAACTCGGTGCGGAGGAGAGGCGGTCCTCTCGACCTGCTCCTTCCTGTCCCTCTTTTGCCACTCTCCCTCCCTCTCGTGCACCCCCCCCCTTCCTCCCGACTGCAGTCTGTGCACGAGGTCATGTTTTCTTAGGGAGCGCCTTAAGGGCTCTGCGCCCCTCCATTCATTTCTCACGAGACGAAGCCTCCCAGTGCAAGACGCAAAGACTTTGATATGCTTCGATTATCCTCCCAGTCTCCGGAATGTTGTGGATCCCAGATAAAGGAATTGCAGTCGGAATTGCATTGCCAGATTGAAAACAATCGAGAGGCTAAATATTGCACCAAGTAGTTTGGTTTTGCTTCTTTTTAAAAATTGATTTTTAATTATTTTCTTACGATTTTGCACCAAGCAGAAAAGAGCATATTTCACTCTAAATAATTTAATTCTTATTTTTATCCATTCTGAATCATCCCTCGATAACCCCATAAAAATCACAAACAAAAGGCAATTTTCCTCCCTCTCTTCACAACCATTCACGAGTTCCCACTTCCCTTCTCCCTTCGGAAAGCCTCGCGGAGTCGAGCGGACCAACTCCCGAAGCACCGAGACGAACCTCTGAAAGCGGAACGAACCCAGAGAAACCAACTCTTCGAACCAATGGAAGTGTCGGACAAAGGTTTCCTCGAGGTTATGCACGCACTGACTTGATCGAACAATAGACCAATCGTAATAAAATCGAGGGATTCGACATGACTCTGTCCATGAAGTGGTGATGAACACTGATGATGTTCGACAGATGAGGAACAAAGGAACATATATAAATATATATATATAGAT
>BOPN01004950.1:57500-65000 GCA_017312705.2 Penaeus japonicus | reverse complement strand
CCGCGTGGATTATTATCAATTATTTGTATATTTTTTAGTAAATGATTGGGTGATCTTAAGTGCATGGAAAAAAGTAAAAAAGATTTTGTGAATTTTCATGGTTATTTTTTTTTTTTTTTTTTTCTCGCCAGTATGTTTTAATACGATTTTTATCAACGCTCTAAGTTCACGAAGGCATTTTTGTAAACAATGGACACTAGATTGTTGTGTATATTATTAAAAAGATATTAATTTAACATACATGGGATCATCAGCTGTGAATGGTGAAAATGATGTTTAATATGATTGAAAATACTTGGTTTTCAAATGAAGGTAATTCTGATAATGGTAAGATTGCAAGACTTTAAACCTTTCCAGTTTTATAAGAGGAATTTCAAGATCAAAGAGAGATGTAAAGTTTAATGGAAAGGAGAAAAATGAGTTAGCAATTTGTTAACTTAAGCTAGGAAGTCTTAGAAGAAAAAATTCTACCCAAAAAAAAGAAGAAAAAAAAAAGTGAGGGATGAAAATATACGTCAAAGAAAATTATCAAAATGGGGGGAAAAAATACGTGATTTCCAATTAATGGGTGGAAAAAACAGAGAATCCAAATTGGAAGCAAAACCCAATAAGAAAATAAGGCTTCACTGAATGATGAAAATCCAACACAAAATAACAAAGGGAATTAAAGAAAACCATTGTATATATATATCCACACGGCTGAAGTGAACCATGTGTGACTTTCTTTCAGTGTGTGTGAAAACTTGACTGTGATGTAATAATACCCACACTGCTCTGTACCAGCCAGCTGAACTTTGAGTAAAAGAGAAATAGATAAAAAAAATATATATATGAATGTGCTTTTACTATCCTTTGTCTCCGTATTTATTGGATATTTATGGCCCTATTATCCTCGGATTTTCGGGTGTAAAAGGCATTTGATTCATGGGAAAACTCAATGGTCTTCGAGTCATTGTTATTGTGATTAGGTATCTATTCCTACTTTTATTGGTTACTGAATTATTATTATCGTTATCAATATCATTATTATAAACAATAATATCATCATAAATATTATTATTATTATCATAACTAGTTATTATTACTAATACTATTATCATTAGTTTTATTATTATAACTAATATGATAAGTAACACTACTGCTATTACTATTACTATTATCCATAGCAATGTTATTATTATATAGAATGAACAAGGATAATGCACAGTTGATGGACCACTACATAAAAGATAAAGGAGATACAAGGATGGAAGGATACACTCGGCTTTCATTCCTTCAGAAGGCTCTTGGGTAACCTTTGTTAAGGTTAAGGCTTGACAATTCGACCATGACCTCAAGGCCCTTGGAAAATAATGCAAGTCTAAACCACATCGCCTCTCCTCTCTTTCTCTCTCTCTCTCTCTCTCTCTCTCTCTCTCTCTCTCTCTCTCTCTCTCTCTCTCTCTCTCTCTCTCTCTCTCTCTCTCTCTTTTGTCTACCTTTCTCTCTTGCAATCTAATCAAGACAAGACGAGATCGTGTAGTATGGCCGCTGCTCTATGAAATACGACCCTGGCGGGCCATCAGGACAGACCCTTGCGTACTTCGGTCGTGATCGGCGGGAAGAGTATCTCGAACCCTTTCCCTCGCCTCTGGCTCTCTTTTCTCTTTTTTTTTCTCTTTCGCTCTCTCTATCTCATCCTCTCCCCCTCTCTTTCCCTCATCCTCACCCTCTCTCCCTCCTTCTCGCCCCTTCTCCCTCTCTTTCCTTCATCCTCCCTCCCTCCCTCTTCCTCTCCCTCCGTCCCTCCCTCCCTCATCCTCCCCCTCCCTCTCCCTCTGTCTCCCTCATCCTCCCCCTCCCTCTCCTTCTCTCTCCCTCTCCCTCCGTCCCTCATCCACTCCCTCTCCTTCATCTTCCCCCTTTTACCTTGATCTATGCCAATGTCCCTCCCCGTCTGCAGCTCACCTAGAAGCTCCCAGCCTGCCCTTCTTACACGAGGTCTCCTCCTAAGGTGAAAGTCGCGAAGGCAAATAATACGATTAGAGAATCCACGGCGAGTTACGCTGAATTTCGGTGGCTGAGTTCTGCCGCTGATGAAGGCGGCGCGGGGGGGGAAGAGAACAGCTGAGCAAAGACTGAAGGTGTTTGCTTAACGATCACCTAATGGACTTGTTTGGATTTTCCAGACGTTTTGTTGAATTGCTTTCCCGAGGTGCTGGGAATTGGCTGGTTTTCGCTGCAACGAGTTGGATGGTGGGTCAGTTGCAGTAGTTGCTGAAAAAGGAGGACTATTAATGTTTGGGGTGTAATGTAAAAGTAAGAAATTGGTACATATACTTACACATTTAAACATACATACAATGTGTATATATATATATATATATATATATATATATATATATATATATATATATATATATATATATATATATATTTATATATATATATATATATATATATATTCAGATATATATATATATATATATATATATATATATATATATATATATATATATATATATATATATATACACAGATATGTTTATGTATTTATTTATAAATGTATGTGTCTATATATATATATATATATATATATATATATATATATATATATATATATATATATATACACATATATATATATATACATATATATATATATATATATATATATATATATATATATATATATATATATATATATATATATATATATATAGATAGATAGATAGATATATATAGGTAGTAACTGGTAAAATTCAGAATAGGATATCCACATTGTACCGAAAAGTTACCAACATTTCCAGAAATATTTGCCACATAAAATACAAGGAGCAGACTTTCTTACATTTGCTGAACAATTTACCAATAACGTTTCACATAACTTCCGCAAGAAAATATGTGCCACACAATGAACAAGTTAAATGCAGCTTCATTGAAATAACTTTCTTTTCAAAAATATTATACACAAAAGAATGTACGACCTGAAAAGAAAGAAAGGAAAGAGGTATCAGGTAGAGAGAAGAGAGAGAGAGAAAATAATGAGAGGAGAGAGAGAAATTATGTAAGAGGGGGAGAGGGAGAGAAATGAGAAAAGGAGAGAAAGAAGAAAAGAAAAAAATGAGAGAGAATTTATGAAAGGAGAGAAATTATGAGAAAAGGAGAGAGAGAGATAAAGAAGAAAGAGGGGGGGAAATGAGAGAGATTATGAGGGAAAGATAAATTAGAGAAGAAAGAAAAGAAAAATGAGAGAGAAGGACGGGAGTATGAACCAATGTATCTTTTTTAGAGCTACGTGTTGTTACATTTTTTTGTTTGCTCAAATCACGACAGGATTCTTAACAGATCATTTAGTAACACAATCTGCTTGATATGAGATCATGATGTTTGTGTTCAGAAAAAATACGAATTAACAGTAAACAAAAGACATTCACATTGCGTTCTCTTGAAGTTCATCATTTGGTTCTTTATCTTTCACTTTTCCTTCGCCTTCTCTATCTCTCTTTCTGCCTCCTTTTCTCCATCCCTTTCTTTCTTTCTCATTACTCACTCTCCTAGTAAATCTAACCTCAAGCTGCAGCTATGTCATTTTTTATTCTTTCTTTGTAATAATTCATCCAAAGATTTGTTTAGTTGAAAATACCCCGTCAGAAAAGTCGTTTTTTTTCCCTTTCTTGTCGATCTTCCTTTGTTTATACATCATCCCGAGATTTATTTGGCAGAAAATCCCCCCCCCCGTCTCGGTAACAGCCATGCCCGATAAACAAGTGACTGTCGAAACCTTTCTCTTTTTTCTGGCAAGCTCCGAGCTAATCAAAAGGCGATCCTCATACCTCTGGCATGTTGACGGCCTCTCTGCACACCTTTGGGCACTCCGTCAGGCGGGAACGCGCTCGTTACGACACGTACGTAATCCCCGGCCTGGGCTCTGCCGTGCGACTGTATGAATGATTAGCTAATGGCATGGAATTAACGTGTCTTGTAACTTAAAGCTTTGGGGCGTGCGAGAATGATGGAAGGAAAGAGAGAGAGAGGAAGAAAGAGGGAGAGGGCGGGACGGAGAGAGAAAAAGATAGAGAGAGAGAGAGAGAGAGAGAGGGAGAGAGAGAGAGAGAGAGAAAAGAGATAGAGAGAGGGGGGGGGGGAAGAGAAAAAAGAAAGAGACATAGAGAACAAGAGAGGGGGGAGAAAGAAAAAAAAGTGAACGAGAGAGACAAAGAGAAAGAGACAGCGGGACAGAAAGAGATAGAGAGAGAATGGGGAGGGGATGAGACAAAGAAAAAGAAAAAATATCTAAACCCAAAAATCAAAATGCCACAATATCCCCAACCGGCGAAGCTCTAAAAGCAGCCGGGGACAAGCACGCAAACCCGAAACAACACCTCAGCTGAACGAACGACCGAACAACCAGCCAGGGACCTCGCAATTCACACCAGTAATACCACGAACCCCAACTCATAACTTACATACATTATGAGGTGGCGGGGGTTCGGCCTCCACGCTATAACTTTGAGAAGTCGTAAAGAAGGCGTAATATACTCGCGCTGTCTTCACTAAGCAGTCGCTCTACCACTGGAATGCGGAGCTCGGAACATGGCGGGCTCGAAAAGCTTTGACAAAGGGACAATTTACAACAATGGCAGCGACATACCACAACAACTACAACATGAACAGTGATAATGGTATTGAAGATAATGGCAACATTAATACGGTGATAATAACAGTGATATTTTGTTGTAGTTGGTGTAGTAATAATAATAGCTACAGCAATGGTAGAAGTGCTATTGATAATCGAAAATAATAATGATGATAATAAGAACAATATCGAAAACAGCGTAAATAAAATATTTGTCATATTGTATTGCCTCGTGATGCCCATCGACGGCACTGTGCCAAACTGCATAAAAGTAATTATTCCACATTGTACAATAATTAATTCCTCAAGAGTCAATTTGGATCTTCAAGAAATGTCCTTTCAACGACCTTCCAATGGACCCTTTGCTATAATCAAGGAATTTCAGTCATTTCTGTTTTTCATTCACTGTTAATTTACGAAAAATGAGTCACTTTAACCAGTAGCTGCCAGACACAGTTCTTATCGCTGCACGTATATAACAGTTTATAAATAATTATGTCCTATAAAAAATCAATAATTGATACATTGTTGGCTAGAATCTATTGTTAATTTTCTCCAGTTTTTTATTTTCTAGCCGCAATAAGTGATTTTAAAACATAATTAAGAAAAGTTAATATAACAATGATCATAATGATAACTAATCATAATGATTATACTGATGACTAAATGATGATAATGATGATAATGATGGTGATGATGATGAAAAATTAACAAAAATGACCCCATACAAAAACACACTCATTTGATATCCTAAGTGTGAAAGACAGCTGTATTTATATGGGGTTGCAAAAATAACGGAGGTAGAGTTTGCATTTATTGCAATATGAAATCTCCGTTGCTGTCACTAACAAGATTTGTAATATATTCTGGTTACTCTAACCAAGATACAATTATCGTCTATATAAGCCTAAAAAAAACAAGAGAAACATTACCGACAGCTGTGATGTATTTCAGTAAATAAGTAGACACTCAGAAAATAATAGAAACCGTAATAATAATAATATAATTTTTAAGGACATGACAAAACAGGTATCAAATGATAGTGCGGGATGTGAACGTTATCATGTACAATAAATAAATCGTCTTCAGTGACTTCTTGTTCTTAAATCAGAACACAACAGAACGAATTAAATTTAGATCATTGCACAGGTGTATTTATTGTATGTCTATCATCACGGACAGTTGTTCACTCTTTCTCTCTCTCTCTCTCTCTCTCTCTCTCTCTCTCTCTCTCTCTCTCTCTCTCTCTCTCTCTCTCTCTCTCTCTCTCTCTCTCTCTGTTCGTGGCAGTGTCTTGGGGGGCCTTCGTATTATTAATTAAATGATGATGGTCATAATGATAGTGGCTGATAATGGCGATGATATCAGTAATAGACAACAATAATCAGGATGATGATGATACAACAATAACGATTATTGCAAATTGAGGAAAATGCAACTGACAGCACCACCACAACAGTAACTGATAAGGATTTTAAAGATAATGTTAATAGGGCAGTTATTATGACAGTCTTGTTACTGATACTAAGAACAGCAACAGAGCAACTACAAGAAAATAATAATGGTAACAATAAAAAAAAAAAAATCAAGAAGGGACACCGAGAGAGAGAGAGAGAGAGAGAGAGAGAGAGAGAGAGAAACAGACAGAGAGAGAGAAAAAAAAAGAAGAGTGAGCAAGTGAGTCAAATAGAGAAAAAAAAAACAAAGATGATGAGTGCATGAGAGCCAAAAAACAAAAAAATAAAAAGAGAAACAAACGAAGATGGAGTCCCGGCGCCACCCTGCCTCCGCCATCGCACCAAGAATGAAACACGAGGGACAAGCGCCTTGCGGGTCACGCCCTCTTGCTAGTCTTTATTTTCAGTTGTTTGAATTCCTTCGTCTGTTTCTGGGGAACTCTCTCTTTCCATCAATATTTCCTCTGTTCTTTCGATGGGTTGAAACTTGCTTTTGAGTCCTCGTTTAGGCTTAACGCTGGTGTGGTTTTACTTTGATTTTGTTTATTCGTGTGTTTATGTTTGTTTTACGTTGAAAGTTACGCATATATTCATGTATTTATTCATCATTATTATTGCTATTATCATGACCGTTACTATCACCACATCTAATTATAGTAATACTTCTAATATTCTTTCTATTACTACTTCTATTATTTTTGTTATTGTTTTTGCCATTTGTTTGTTTACCTGCCCCCCCCCTCCTACGGATTCAAATCATATCTCCATTTTTCGTCGCCTACCCACGTCGAAAAAAATGCGTAGGACTTAAAATGGGCGGTCGAGGTTAGCCACGCAGGTTAGATGGGCGTAATATAAGCGAAGGAGAGAGAGAGAGAGAGAGAGAGAGAGAGAGAGAGAGAGAGAGAGAGAGAGAGAGAGAGAGAGAGAGAGAGAGAGAGAGAGAGAGAGAGAGGGGGGGGGGGGGAGAAAGAGAGAGAGAGAGAAAGGGAAAGAGAGAGAGAGAAAGAGATAGATAGAGAGAGAGAGAGAGGGAGTTTCTGGAGAGGCATAATTGCAACCCTGATATAATGAGGATGACAATGGCTTCACTCAGTGATTCATGGCGTCTCGAAGATACTACTTACAGGTTACACAGTCGATGTTTTCGCTTCCATATGTGGACATGACTGATGTTTTGCATATAGATACAAGCTATCTTTATTTTTTTTTTTTCTAAAATATGAAAAGTGAGTGAGAATTTTTACCTGAAGACCATTTAACTAATGTCTTATGGCTATTGTGCAGTGATGCATGGCTTTGATAGATAAGCATCCCCTCAAATGAATTGGCTAAAATGAAACAAAGTACAAAGACCATTGAAATTAAAAGTAAACACCCAATACACCCCCCAAAAAAAAAAAAAAAAAAAAAAAAAAAAACATA
>BOPN01004950.1:45000-52500 GCA_017312705.2 Penaeus japonicus | reverse complement strand
TTCAAGTCCATGAGGCGATTTATCCTAACAGGAAAACAATTAGTAGTAATGGTAATAACTCAGTAAGCAATGACGGGGGGAAGAAGGGTAGGGAGAGGGAGAGGGGGAGGAGGAGGGAGAAGGAGAGGGGAGGAGGTGGGAGAGGGAGAGGGGGAGGGGAGGAGGTGGGATAGGGGGAGGGAGAGGGGAGTAGGAGGGAAAGGAGGTGGGAGAGGTAGAAGGAGAGGGAGAGGGAAAAGGAGAGGGGAGGAGGAGGAGGGAGAAGGAGAGGGGGAGGGAGAGGGAGGAGGAGAGAGAAGGAAAGGGAGAGAGAGACGGAGAGGGGGAGGAGGTGGGAGAGGTAGAAGGAGAGGGAGAGGGAAAAGGAGAGGGGAGGAGGAGGGATAGGGAGAGGGGGAGGGAGAGGGAGAAGGAGAGGGGGAGGAGGTGGGAGAGGGAGAGGGGGAATGAAAGGGGGAAGAGGAGGTGGGAGAGGGAGAGGGAGGAGGAGGGAGAAGGAAAAGGAGAGAGAAGAGGAGGGAGAGGGAGAAGGAGGAGGAGGAGGAAGAAGAAGAGGGGAGGAGGAGGAGGGAGAAGGAAAGGAGGAGGGAGATGGAGAAGAAGAGGAGAGGGGGACGAAGAGGGAGAGGGAAAAGAAGAGGGGGAGGAGTAGGGAGAGGGAGAGGTAGAAGGAGGAGGAGGAGGGAGAAGGAGAATTAGAGGGGAGGATGAGGAGGGAGAAGGAAAGGAGGAGAGAGAGGGAAAAGGAGGAGGGAGAAGGAGAGGAGAAGGGAGAGGGAGAGGGAAAAGGATGAGGGGGGATGAGGAGGGAGAGGGAGAAGGAGAGGAGGAAAGAGAGGGAGAAGAAGAAGGAGAGGAGAAAAGAGAAGGAGAAGAAGAGGGGAGGAGGAGGAGGAGGGATAGGGAGAAGGGGGAGGGAGGAAAATAGGAGGGAGAGGAAGGAGAAGAGGGAGAGGTTAAGGGAGAGGAGGAGGGAGAGGAAGAAGGAGAGGGAGAAGAAGGAGGGAGAGGGGGAGGTAAGGAAGATAGTAGCAGGGTAAGGGAGATGATGGTGAAGAAAGCGAAGGAGAGGGAGAGGAAAGGAGGAAATATAGTGGAAGGGAGATGAAGAAGATAATCAAAGGGAGAAGGAGATGATAGTGGAAGGGAGAGGGAGAAAATGATGAAGAAGGCGAGGGAGAGGGATAGGATAAAGGAAGAGAAGGAGAGAGGGAGCTGAAGGACGCTGGATGAGAGAACAGCGAGTGGGAGAGGGAGAGAGAAGGAAAGAGAAAAGTGGATGGAGAGAAGAGGGAAGATTGAGAACAGAAGAAGAGGCAGAGGGGAGAGAGAGGAAGGGTTCTCCTCCCCTTTTCTTCCTCCCTCCTTCCCCTCCCCCTCCCCCCCCCCCCTCCACGTTTACAGGTGGGTCTTATTACTATTCTCCCTGAAGGCTCCTCAGGTGCACCTCCGAGGTACTCGAGGAGGAGGAGGAGGAGGAGGAGGAGGAGGAGGAGGAGGAGGAGGAGGAGGAGGAGGAGGAGGGAGGAAGGAGAGGAGGGGAGGAGGATAAGAGAGGAAAGGGTATATATATATATATATATATATATATATATATATATATATATATATATATGTGTGTGTGTGTGTGTGTGTGTGTGTGTGTGTGTGTGTGTGTGTGTGTGTGTGTGTGTGTGTGTTTTCTTCTTACTTTCCCTCCTTTACACTTGTGTTATTCATTCTCTCTCTTTCTCCCTTTTCACTTTTCCATCTCACTCATCCTTTTTTAAGATTTTCCGTCTCTCTCTTTCTTCTCCTTCTCCAAGTCCACTTTCCCAATTCCTCCACCTTTTCCGTTTTATTCTCTCTCCCTCTCTCTCTCCCTTTTTCACATTTCCCTTCTATTTTTCTTTCTCCGCCGTCTACCCATCTTTCTTATCCTCCTTCTTTTCTCTCCTCCTCTTAACCCTTTACTCTCCCTCTCCCCCCCCCCTTTTTCCTTCCCCTTCCTTTTCTTTCTTGCTCTCCCTGTCTCTACCTCTCCCTTCCCATTCCCCCCCTTCCTTTCCCCTCTCAATTCTCCTTCCACCCTCTTTCGTATGGTACACCTCTCCCTATTCATACTCTTCTGTACCCATATATATTCTATACCCTCATGCCTCTCCCCCATTCATGGCCCGCCCTCTCACTAACCTTCTGCAAGATTTGCATTTTGTAGCCATTTAGCGGGTACTGAGCGACATCGTATGGGCCTTTTATGTTAATAGAGTGAAAATGACATATGTGGATCTATCTATATATCTGTGTCTATCTGTCTATCTATCTATTTATCTATCTATATGTCTATCTATCTATTTATCTATTTATCTATTTATCTACCTATATGTCTATCTATCTATATCTATATCTATTTATCTATCTATCTATCCATCTATATATATAATACACACACACAGATATATATATATATATATATATATATATATATATATATATATATATATATATATATATATATATATATATATATATATGTATGTATGTATGTATGTATGTATATATACATACATACGTATATGTATATGTGTATATATGCACACATGTACATAAACAAAATGAGTCTTTAAAAACAACCAACTGATCTTCAAAGGCAACATCACCAAAAAAAGCAAATTGCACAAGCTTATGGTTATCTCTTCCTCAAATGTCGCAAGAGTAACAACACGATCCATCATCAAGTCCTTGAAGATTGCAGCAGCCTATTCTGCAACATCACCTTTATTGTTGATAATGAAAAGCTTTAGGCACCGGCATGAGAGTGTAGAAGTCTCGTATCACAACACCAAATGTAATTACGTTTTTAAGACGTTTTAAGGCCTCTTTGTAAAGATGTTTTACACCGTCTGCCTATGTCCGGGGCAACATAAACAGCCTTTAAAACAATAATTATTCCATTAACACCTTTTCCCCCCAACATCATAAAGAGGCTGCATCACAAACCTACGTAGACAGCTTCCCGGGTAGAGTCTGCGAGATACCTTCGGGCACGTCGGACGCGTCCTCGACCGGCTACGTGGCGCGCATCTGGAAAAAAAAAAAAAAAAATTGTGATTCGTCATCCGATTACTAATTAGCATTCTGAGGTTGTTATTAGTTCGGAGATATATAAACCAAAGGCAACGGTGTGTATTCTGTATGCAAGGGGCAATTAAGACCATGTCGAAATGTAATGTTATGCGTAGTCGGTTAACCTTTCCTTGATTTGAATTACTCCCTGAAGATGGGACACTATTTATGTGTGTCTTTCAGTAAGAAGCCGTTGTTAATGGTTCCCTAAGACAATGGTTCAGAGTTGTTTGGTGAAGATACCTTATTTCCAGGACACTTTATGGACGGGGTTTTACGTGTTACGTGGTATTAATGGGAAAGTTCTTCCGACGCTAGAACACAAGACACACCTTTGAGGAAGCGGTTAGAATTCTAATGGCAGATGGGAGCTGTTTCGTACATATCTCGAAAGGGAGAGACATTGGTGAAAGAGAGAGGCGGAGAGAGAGAGAGAGAGAGAGAGAGAGAGAGAGCGAGAGCTAGAGAGGGAGAGAATGATAATAAGAAAAACTGCCATTCATGTCCACATTTCCAAGAAGTGTGTACAGCACGGTAGCTTTGACTCCATAAGCCTCTCGAGGGATGTGAACGAACCAACAACACATCTTCTGCAACTTGTTCACATCCAGATCTTGAACTCTTGATGGAAATCTCTTGGGAAATTAAATCGGGATGGAATTTAATATATCTTTTTCTTTGACATGATTTAAAAACAAAGTATTTTAAATGGCTTACGTGTAAGCATGTTACTTTATTGCCTCGTATTTTAAGAAGAAAAATCCTAACGAGTCGATAAAAGAATTATAAAGCAATATACTTTCATGGATTTTATGAAAAAAAAGGAAAAAAATTAAAAGATGAAAATCCACATCTCAAACTTTTCTCTTTAAGCAAACAAGTAAACAAACAAACGAATGGAACCAGCAATGACGCCAAGAAAACAAATAAAGCAAGTAAATATGCAATAAGACAAGAAAACAAATACACTGAGAAAGCGAGAGAAGTGAAATAAAGATAAGATAAATTCAAAATAATATTTAAAGGATAAGAAAATAAAAAGGAGAAGAAGAGATAAAGAAGGGAAGTCTTAAAAGAAGGTGAAAGAGAATTAGAGGCAGAAAAAAATCGACTTGATTGAAGGAGGGGAAGAGGAGAAGAGGAAATAAAGAAAGGGGAGATGAAGAAATGTGGATAAAGAAGGGGGAGAAGAAAATAAACAAATTTGCGAAACAAGAAAGAAGTGGGACTAACAGATATATATATATATATATATATATATATATATATATATATATATATATATATATATATATATATATATATATAAAGGGGAAGGGGAAGAGGGGGAGAAAAAGAAGAGAAAATCATCTAAGATAAAAAAAAAAAAAAAAAAAAAAAAAAAAAAAAAGAGGAGAAGAAATCCTTTGAACAAAGAAGAAGAAGAAGAAACAAGATTATTAAAAGACCTACGTAGCTAACACCAACAAGGATTCTTTGCCAGACTGCCTGTTGCCAATCCAAGGTCACAATGAGCGCGAGAGAGAGAGAGGGAGGGGGAGAGAGAGGGGGAGGGGGAGGGAGAGAGAGAGAGAGAGAGAGAGAGAGAGAGAGAGAGAGAGAGAGAGGGAGAGGGAGAGAGAGAGAGAGAGAGAGAGAGAGAGAGAGAGAGAGGGAGGGAGGGAGAGAGAGAGAGAGAGAGAGAGAGAGAGAGAGAGAGAGGGAGAGGGAGAGAGAGAGAGAGAGAGAGGGAGGGAGGGAGGGAGGGAGAGAGGGGGAGAGGGAGAGAGAGAGAGAGAGAGAGAGAGAGAGAGAGAGGGAGAGAGAGAGAGAGAGGGAGAGAGAGAGAGGGAGGGGGAGAGAGGGAGAGAGTGGGGGTGAATTTGAGAGGAGAGAGGGAGAGAGAAAAGAGAGAGAGAGAGAGAGAGAGGGTGAATGAGAGAGAGAGGAGGAGGGAGGGAGGGAGAGGGAGAGAGGGTGAATGAGAGAGAGAGGGAAGGAAAGAGAGAGAGAGAGAGAGAGAGAGAGAGAGAGAGAGAGAGAGAGAGAGAGAGAGAGAGAGAGAGAGAGAGAGAGAGAGAGAGAGAGAGAGAGAGAGAGAGAGAGAGAGAGAGAGAGAGAGAGAGAGAGAGAGAGAGAGATACGTGACCTGCAAGTCCCAAACAGCTGGTCAGGTGGCTCGAGAGAAGAGCTAAGGAGGGTAGGCAGGTGGTGGGTTGGAGTGAGGTAGGTTGGGGAGGGGTGGGGAGGGGGGAGAGAGGTGGGTGGGTGGGTAGGTTATTAAAATAAGGGAGTTGTGGGTTAGTCTATAGAGACAAGATTGTTGGAAAATGAGTGAATGGGGAATAAAGGAGAGAGTGAGGAGAAGTAAAAAGAAGAGGGAGAGGAAAGGAGAACTAAGGAAAAGAGATAGGAGAGGAGTAGGAGAGGGAAGGAGGGAGATGGAGAAGGAGGGGCTGAAGGAGAAGTAAGAGAGGGGGAGACGGGGGGACGGGGTAAGGGGGGGGGTTAGTGGGCACAGCATGCGGTAAGGAGTGGCTGGTGGAGATCATGTAAGAATGTGTAGAAAAAATACACGTGAGAGTAATACTGGAGACAGAGAGAACCGAGGGTGGAAGTTCCTCTTTTACGAGAACTAGATAGAATGAAGATGATTTAGACATAGAGAGAAGGTTGATAAGAATGAGGTGAGAGGGAAACGGAAGCTGAGAGAATGAACAGAGGAGGAGGAAGAGGGAGAGGAAGAGAAAATAGGTTATATAGGTTATTAGAGCCCAAAAAAGGAGATACGAAATTAAAGAATAAAGAAAAGACAACCGAAAAAAACGAAAGACAAAAAAAAAAAAAAAAAATAATAATAATAAATAAATAAAAAATGAAATAAAATAAAAGAAATAACACTTTTAAAAAACGACACACAAACAGAACCAACCCAACAGAAAACAAAAACAACAACAAAAACAAAACAAAAACAATTAAAACAATTAAAACGCAACCTCCCAAATATATGGTAATTAACTTCGCGTTTGTTGAGTAAAAGCCACGTTAAAGGGACACGGATTCTTCAACTATTATGACGAACCGCTGGTGATAATTCCGTGCGGACAAATTGGAATTAATTTTATTCCCCGCATTACACTCGGGTGAGGGAGAGACTGTGGGAGACTGATTACTTCTTGGCAATGAAGAAAAAACGTTATGAGACATTATGCTCAGAGGCTGTGCTTTGTTGTGATTAATGTTTTGTTAATGTTGTCATTATTATTATTATTGTTATTGTTAGTGTTGTGATTGGTATCATTATAATTGTTATTATTATCTTTATTTTTATCATTTCTATATTTATTATCATTATTTTATTGTTATTGTGATTATCATTATTGTCATTTTTACTGTTATTATCCTCGTTGTTATCATTATTATTATCATTCTTCTTAATTAATATTATTATTACTATCATTTTATTATCATCATTATCATTCATGTTATAATCATCATTATCAATGTTATTATTGTTATCATTATTATTTTCATCATCATTATCACCGCCGTTATCATGTTATGATTATCATTACAATCAGTATCACTGTTATAATCATTATTACTACTATCATTGTTATCACTATCATCATCATTATTAGTATTCTTATCAACATGGACGTATTTATCTTCCTCTTTCATTTCCTCGTCAAGTCTTTACATCCATCAGTTTCTTAATACATATCCCAAATTCCTTTTTTAACCAATCATCATATTTCCCTTCATCCCCTTCTTCATCTCCTTTCCCTCTCTTCCTCCTTCCCGCGAAATAACCCCTCCCCCCCCCCTTTCCAATTCCTTTCTGTTAACAACCGTAAGACAGACACTAGACGGATGGTAAACGCCGTATTACTGTGTCCGTAAGTAACCGCTAAGACCTTCCGTAGATTTGCCTGTCCGAGAACCATCCGGTTTAACACGGACCATCCGGGGGTCTGGTTGCTGAGAGGGGCATCTTGTCTACATTTTAGATACTGAGGTATTGGGTGGAAATGCACTTACGCATTTACGCACGCACACAGACATACACACACACACACACGCACACATACTCACTCACTCGCACACACACACATAAATGTACGCTTAAACACACACACACACACACACACACATAAATGTACGCTTAAACACACACACACACACACACATAAATGTACGCTTAAACACACACACACACACACACACACACACACACACACATATCCTTCTGGACACGGTGTATTTATGCGGATGACTATGATTATATTAATATACATATATGTTTACTGATGTACGCATGTAAATTATGTAAAAATAGCACATAGTTATAGAGACAAGCATAGATGAATGAAGAGATAGAATAACTGAGAGAGAGAGAGAGAGAGAGAGAGAGAG
>BOPN01004950.1:32500-37500 GCA_017312705.2 Penaeus japonicus | reverse complement strand
TTTGATTCTTGCTTGCTTTGTTCTATGCTTGTTCTCTCTTCATAATTCTTTTTTTTTCTCTATTTCCCTCCTTCCCGCACTCTTGCTATAAAATTCGCGTTATTTTTCTATTCTCTCGCCCCCTATCTTTCTCTCTTTCTTTCTCTCTATCTATTTCCTCACCTACTGCAGAAATTAACATATATATATTCTATTTTTTCTTTTCCTAATTAGTGAGGAAGAAACTCACAGATATATGGATATATATATATATATATATATATATATATATATATATATATATATATATATAAACTATTAGTGAATATAGCAGACAAACAATAATCAACCATAAATAAACAACAATAAATAATGGTAAAATAATAACAATAAATCAGTAAACACTAACGGAACATTAGACTCCAAGGTCTGGGGGTTCACCTATTAATGGCGTGTTTTACAGGTGCTCGATTTAGGTGGTTCAAAGTATGTGGTCATAGGTGATGATAAGGGTCATACTTAGGATTTTAGCATAGGGGAGATCCTGTAGTGAAAGCGAGTTAGGTTTCTAGAAGTTTTCAAAGAATGGTGGTCTGTGATGACTCTTTCTTACACCTTGAGTGACTGATCTGTTTTTGTTTCGTCAATGGTGAATTGTTTAACATCAAATATTCGGTTCATAAATCTAGTGGTAATAATTACACTTCCTGTGATGGACCTTTTAGCTGATTTTAAATAAATGGTTCAGTTCTAAGGAGAAATAAAATATATAGTACCAATGGAAAAATAGACAAGTGAACCTCGCCCACGCACACTCACACGCACACATACTCACACACACACACACACACACACACACACACACACACACACACACACACACACACTCTCTCTCTCTCTCTCTCTTTCTTTCTCTCTCTCTCTTTCTCTCTCTCTCTCTCTTTCTTTCTCTCTCTCTCTTTCTCTCTCTCTCTCTCTCTCTCTCTCTCTCTCTCTCTCTCTCTCTCTCTCTCTCTCTCTCTCTCTCTCTCTCTCTCTCTCTCTCTCTCCCCCCCCCCCCCACGATATGAACAGCTGGGGAAAAGGAAGGACCAAATACTTGTACAATTAAGCGAGTTTAAAAGGAACATTATTTTTTTTTCTTTCCTGTTTTGGAGTTTGCATTTTCTGATCACGGAACTTCTTATGCGTTTTTTTTTTTTTTTTTTTTTTTTTTTATGTGTCCCTGTTGGAATGTGGATTTATTTGCATCTTGTGGACATTTGAATTCTTTGAATTATTTTCAGTGTTAATTTTATGTATCCTGTTTGTCTGTATAAAATCTTGGAGTGAAGTCTTTTACACTGCGAAAATATCAATATTTATATATAAAAAAAGGAAACGATTGATACTCATATATCAATTATTCACCATAGTCTATAATCCTTTTTGATAATTACTCTCCCTCCTAACACGCCGTGAAAAGATACCCATCTCCTTAATTTTCATATAATCTCTTCTCTCTCTTTCTGTAATGTCCATTAAGGCGTGCATAAATTCTAACTGTATTCAGAATAGTCTTATTATTGTTAAGGTGAATATAAAGGCTTTCATGGATATTATAAGCCTGTTAGAAATCTCAGGCTTAAACTCCCTGATTTGCATATCTTACCCTGCGTGAACAGAGATTAGCATCCTTTAGAATGGTTTCCAAGGCTGTGTGTTATGGTGTCTGTTTGGGGGGGAGGGGGGGGGGAGGAGGCGGGGATGATGAAAAGAGGAGGCAGGAAGGAAGGGGAGAGAGGGGGAGGGGAGGGAGGGGGGAGGAGAAGGAAGGGGAGGGGAGGGAGGAGGAGAGAAGGAGGCGGGGATGATGAAAAGAGGGGGTAGGAAGGAAGGGGAGAGGGGGAGGGGAGGGAGGGGATGAGGAGAAGGAGGCGGGGAAGGTGAAGGAGGGGGTAGGAAGGAAGGGGAGAGGGGGGAGGGGAAAGAGGAGGGGGAGGGGAGGGAGGGGATGAGGAGAAGGAGGCGGGGAAGGTGAAGGAGGGGGTAGGAAGGAAGGGGAGAGGGGGAGGGAGGGGATGAGGAGAAGGAGGCGGGGAAGGTGAAGGAGGGGGTAGGAAGGAAGGGGGAGAGGGGAGGGGAAAGAGGGAGTGGGAGGGGGAGGGGAGGGAGGAAGGAGAGAAGGGAGAAGGGCAAAGAGGGAGGGGGAAAGGAAGGGGGAGAGGGGAGGGACAGGGAGGGGATGAGGAGAAGGAGGCGGGGAAGGTGAAGGAGGGGGTAGGAAGGAAGGGGAGAGGGGGAGGGGAGGGAGGGGGTGAGAAGAATGAGGCGGGGAAGGTGAAGGAGGGGGCAGGAAGGAAGGGAAGAGGGGGAAAGGAGAAGGAGGGGTGGGGAAGGGGTGAGGAAAGGGAAATGAGGAGACGGGATGAGGAGAAGGAGGCGGGGAAGGTGAAGGAGGGAGCAGGAAGGAAGGGAAGAGGGGGAAAAGAGAAGGAAAGTGAGGAAGGGGGTGAGGAGAAAGAGGCGGGGAAGGTGAAAGAGGGGCAGGAAGGAAAGTTTATTATGTTATTATTTATTTTACATAAAGGAGGAAAGGAGGAGGAGACGGGGTGGGAGGAGAAGGAGGCGGGAAGGTGAAAAGAGGGGTCAGGAAGGAAGGGGAGAAGGGGAAAAGAGATGGAAGGGAGAGGAAAGGGAGGAGAGGAGACGGGGTGAGGAGAAGGAGGCGGGGAAGGTGAAGGAGGGGGTAGGAAGGAAAGGGAGAGGGGGAAAAGAGGAGAGGAGGGGAGGGGGTGAGGAAAGGGAGGGGAGGAGACGGGGTGAGGAGAAGGAGGCGGGGAAGATGAAAGGAGGGGGGCAGGAAGGAAGGGGAGAGGGAGAAAGGAGGGGTAAGAGGGAAGGGATATGGTGAGGGGGCGATCGGAACAGCCAAGGGAAGGCAGGAAGGGGGGGAGGTAGGTGAAAGTAAGGGGAATGGTGGGGAGGGGGGGCAGAAAATGATGGGTGAGGGCAAAGAGAGGAATAGGAATAGAGAGAGAAGAAGAGGGGTAAGGGGAAGTAGGGGTGTGAGAGTGGGAAGAGGGAGGGGAAGAGAGTAAAGAAGGAGGAAGGGAGGGGGCTGGGAGGGTATATGACTTACCAATCACACGCTGACATTTTGCCCTTGTCTCGATTCGTGCTTCGAAACTCGACGTTAAACGTTCGAACCCGTTGCGAGACGACTTCCCGAGTTCTGTTTCCCTTACTCTTAGCTTCCCTACCTACTCATTGCGTTTACTCATTACTCATCGCTAGTAAACTTATCCACTACGTAGATTATCGCCTTTAATCCCCCACGCAATATCTTCCCATGTGAACCCCTGCAGCGGTTCCTGAGGAGCCATTGTGTTCCTTAAGTGTAGCGGCCCCCGTGGTGAGGTAAAGTAAAGTACACTTAAGTGGAACAATATGAAACAATCACTTACCACAATCACTTACCACAATCACTTACCTGTCATGATTGTAGGTCCAGGTCCTTGTTTTTCATTTTTTTTATTGAGGTTATCTTCATATTCCTTACTGCTTGTTTATGTTTTTTTTATAGTTTATGTGAATGTAGATAAATATGAATAAAGTTGTAAGAATACATATGATTTTTTTATATCTTATTGCTTATTGTTTATTTTTGCGTATTGGTGTATTTACTCATCATATTTACTCATTTACTCATAGTTTTCATCTGTTTATTATCATTCCAGTTTCAGAACGTTGCTTTCTCGTACTAATTAAAAAAAAAAAAAAAAAACAGGCCTGATTATCTGTGAATGGATACGTTTTTAGGATCATAGAATCATAAATGTCTTAGTCACTTTCTGAAAATTTCTACGAGTTAGTAATTGTCTGTAAATATATCTTCATGACAAAATAATAATAATAATAATAATAATAATAATAACAATGACAATAATAATAATAAATAATAATAATAATGATCTCTCATCCAAAGTAAACAAAATGGCCTTTATATTCGTCGTCCCAAAATCGCTCAAATTCTTGTAAACACCAAAGTCTCCTCGAAACGCCATCGCCAAGCTTGCTCTTCGGTTGAGGTGGTCGGGTTAGGCGAGGAATCCCTGAGGTGTCCTTTATAAATAGATGGTATTAGAGGAATGTGGAAGTGTTTTCTATGGCGATGAAAGGCGTAAGGGAGGAGGAAGACAGTTGAGAAGGAGAAGGATGATGAGAAATGAAGAGTGGGTAAGGAAGTGGGGTTGGAGGAAAGGGGAGGGAGGGGGATAAGGAGAGGGAAGGAGGGAGGGGGATAAGGAGAGGAGGAGGGAGGGGGATAAGGAGAGGGAAGGAGGGAGGGGGATAAGGAGAGGAGGAGGGAGGGGGATAAGGAGAGGAGGAGGGAGGGGGATAAGGAGAGAGGGAATGATAGAGAGAGAGAGAGAAAGAAATCATTAACGATATAAATAAAAAGATAATAATGAAGACAAGATAAAGAAAGACCGAAGACAAGATAAGAAAGAGTAAATAAGACAAGAACGAAGAAAACTTTAACAAAGAAGAAGAAGATGAAAAAAAAAGAATTTGAATTATGGAGTAGAAATAGAAGAAAAAAATTGAAATAAAAACACAAAGCAAATGAAATAATAATAAAGCGAATAAAAAACATAAAAAAGAAGGAAGTGAATAGCAAATGAAATAATCAAATAATAAAGAGAGAGATATGAAGCGAAGACGAAAAAAGGTGAGGTTAGCCCAGCGTGCAGGTGGGCAGGAAGGACAAGCCGTAGCCAGAATGCAAGAGTTCGGACGCGTTGTGCATTCTGATGACAGGTTCAGAGTAGAGGAGGAAGGTGAGAGAGAGAGAGAGAGAGAGAGGGAGAGAGGGAGGGAGGGAGGGAGAGAGAGAGAGAGAGAGAGAGAGAGAGAGAGAGAGAGAGAGAGAGAGAGAGAGAGAGAGAGAGAGAGAGAGAGAGAGAGAGAGAGAGAGAGAGAGAGGGGGAGAGAGAGGGAGGGAGGGAGAGAGAGAGAGAGAGAGAGAGAGAGAGAGA
>BOPN01004950.1:15000-20000 GCA_017312705.2 Penaeus japonicus | reverse complement strand
CCAAAATACGAAGTAAAACAGAAAAATACTTCCAACACCATTTCTCATTACAGACCGCATTATACCAAGCACATCATAGCGAACATTCAAAGCATATAGTTACTGTTAAAAAAAGACCAGCATTCACTGCACGTTTTCCTTAATAAGAACACGCACAATTTTCACTCTAATGCTGCCATTTGGTCACTTAAATTATATAGAAAAAAGGAGAAAAAAACAATGTAGCTATTTTTTTTTATTATCATTATTATTATTTTTTTTTTTTTTTTTGGGGGGGGGTGTTACTGGTAAGAGAATACACATTTCTGTGTATTTGTTTCTTTCAAGTTTTCAGTTCGTTAGCCTTATGGTTATCATTATCATCATTATTACTATTATCATCATGTTCTCTAGTATCATTATCATCATTATCTAACACTATCATCATTGTTATAGTTATCATTACCATCATTGTCATTATCATGATGACATCATTATCATTATTATCATCGTTATTATCATTGCTATCATCAATATCATAATTTTCACTACCACTATCATCATAACCGAAATCAGAATGATCATCACCCTTAATTAACACTGTATCATTACCAATAAATTCATCCTCTTATATTGATAAATCAAACACAGCGCTTTTACACTTCCTTTCCTCCGCTACACTCTAGCGAACCCCAAAACATCTTAGCAGCTACCTGTCAACCTGCTCTTTACCTGCCAATATTTATGGTCTTCCAGCTAATTGCACATCTATAAAGAACAGAGAGAGGAGACCAGGAAACGTGCGGTGTGGATGAGAGAGAGAGAGAGAGAGGGGAGAAAGAGATGAGAGAGAGAAGAGAGAGTGAAAGAGTGAGAGAGGGAGAGGGGAGAGAGAGAAAAGAGAGTGAAAGAGTGAGAGAGGGAGAGGGGAGAAAGAGATGAGAGAGAGAAGAGAGAGTGAAAGAGTGAGAGAGGGAGAGATGAGAGAGAGAAGAGAGAGTGAAAGAGTGAGAGAGGGAGAGGGGAGAAAGAGATGAGAGAGAGGCAGAGGGGAGAAAGAGATGAGAGAGAGAAGAGAGAGTGAAAGAGTGAGAGAGGGAGAGGGGAGAAAGAGATGAGAGAGAAAAGAGAGTGAAAGAGTGAGAGAGAGAAAAGAGAGTGAAAGAGATGAGAAAGAGAAGAGAGAGTGAAAGAGTGAGAGGAGAGGGGAGAAAGAGAAGAGAGAGTGAAAGAGTGAGAGAGGGAGAGGGGAGAAAGAGATGAGAGAGAGAAGAGAGAGTGAAAGAGTGAGAGAGGGAGAGAGAAGGAAGAGAAAGAGAGAGACAAAGAGAGAGAGAGAGAAAGGGAGAAAGAGAAAAAGGTATAAAGAAAAAAAGAGAGAAAAACGAGTTTGAATAACAGAAATGGTTTTATATTCGCTATCGTTTCAAATATTTTTGCCTGCCAGTGAAATTACTACTATAGACCGTAAAAGAATAAAGGAAATAACAAATATAACGAAGTTGACAATGCCATCTAAAGTGACACATTTATTTCAAAAGCTTCTGTAAAACTAATGTGAGTAATCAGTAACATTCTATGAAAAATATCTGTTTATTATAACTACAAACCATCTTTGAAAAAAACAATCTATACTCATTGTGAATAATTAGGTTCTTTAGCAATTGAAGGAAGTCTCCAGTTCTGAGGGTTTGAGATAAATTCCGGTGAACATTATCTATTTATTTATTTATTTCAAATAATCAACTAATAATTGTCAAACAAAATAAATAAGGATGAATGGGAACCACCATCACCAAAACTTTTTCTTTTTTATCAAGCAAGTATCAAAATAAATGAATTGAATTATCAAAATTGTCACCTGCAATGAAGGTGAAGCTTAAAAATAATACAAGAAATCTAACAACACCGAATGTTTATAAATATATCCACCGAGAACCAAGGCCGGTTCGTTTCTAACAACGCTGAAAGTCCTAGCCAATAATAACAATAGCAATTACAAATCGCTTACATCATATTTATGCAAATCAGAAAGGACCGAAAGACACCACGCCCACGGAACTCCGCCCTCAGCTGCAGTAAGGTGTGTCTTCCCTGGTGCTTACGAGCGATCTGCCGCCACGCCCCCTTTTCCACCTGTAAAAGGGGGCGTGTAAAAGGGGACTCGAAAAAGTCCAGTGAAACGACCTGAGGGTTCAGACAGCTCGCCCGAACCTCAGCTTCGTAATTTAGTTTTCCTCTGTAGAAGAAATTTCATTTTAATTAATAACAGAACCAAAAAAAATAAAATAAGAGAGGCTTTGTCATAATTGAAATTATTCACACTCATTGATTAATTAATACATTTTTAAGTGCTGGAAGATAAGATTATGAAATTCCCTGCATTGTTATACCTCGTGTATCAATCTTGCAACTTTAGCAAATGCACCGTTTTCAGAAATGTTCCATTATATCAGAGTGATGGTTCACGCCCTCAAGGAAAATATTAATCGTAATAATAATAAAACGAAAACAAATTCCATGACCCTACGTTTTCACTCGCGTCAATTCTTTTGATTTTCGTCCATAAAGTTTTGTCAGAAAGATGGAAATTAGATATTTGATAGATATGAAATGGCACAAAGTAATAAAAAATATTACAGATCTGTTTTGTTGTTTCCTGTCGCCAGATTAGGTTGATTGTAATATTTGTTTGGCTAGTAGAATATATATTAACGTAAGTTGTTAATGACTTTTATGACACAATGAGATTTATTGTTGAATTATTTGCTGGTAGGAAAGACATTTTATTTTTGTTATCATTATTGGATAATTAACTGGAAATATAAAGTTTCATTACTTAAGTGTGAAACTGATAATTAATTACAGACGATCAGTTATATTTGTTAAAAAAAAAAATAAAAAACTAGAGAGACAGAGAAGAGAAAGAAAGAGAAAGAGAGAGAAAGAGAGAGAAAGAGAGAGAGGAGAGAGAGAAGAGAGAGAAAGAGAGAGAGAGAGGAGAAAGAGAGAGAGAGAGAGAGGAGAAAGAAAGAGAGACAGAGAGAGAGAGAGAGGAGAAAGAAAGAGAGAGAGAGAAAGCAAGGGAGACAATAAGCCAGACAGATGAAATAAGAATTTTAATGTGTAAAAGGTATCGTGACTTCGGCATCTCTTCTAAAAGGAAAAACGGATTTTTCGAAAATCTTTTATCTTTCGCTCTTACGAGTAACATACGATCCGGGTATTGTGATCCTTCATTGCGCTCGTGATTGTCATTCGTTATCATTATAGTGCCATCAAATCTTTTAGTCAATGGATTCGGATCCTTCTCGCGCTGTCATAAAAGGTGTTCGATCCTCTTTCACGAATTTCAACTGTTTCTCTAAAGCGCGAACAGTTGGTTGGCACTGGCTTCGACTTGCAAGGAATCAAAAAAAAAAAAAAAAAAAAAAAAAAAAAAAAAAAAAAAAAAAAAAAAAAAAAAAAAAAAAAAAAAAAAAAAAAAAAAAAAAAAAAAAAATTTTTCTTTTTTTATCTTACGAAATACAGGCCAGACGGGATCGTGAAGGATAGTTGAGTTCAGATGGTTATCTATTCAACACACGGATTAGGACAAGGAAGGAAGGGGAGTACTAAAAAAAAAAATAAATAAAGGAATAAAAAATGCATAAGTACAAACACACACTAACAAATACAAGTACACATATTTCCAGTACAAGTACACACACAAACATGTAGACATACATATTCGCACAAACACACACACACACACACACACACACACACACACACACACACACACACACACACACACACACACACACACACACACACACACACACACACACACTAGCACACACACACACACACACACACACTAACGTACAAATAACCCGACAACTATTTTTTTCCTACTCATTTTCCTGGTTATAAAAGGCAAGAGGAAAATGGATAATATGTGTTAATAACCTATTAGGGAAACTACGAGGCTAACCTAACTGCCTCTTTGTAAGGATTTTAAAGCTTGAGTTGAGATATAAAATAAAACTAATATGTTTAATTCTTTTGTCAGGATGAACTTTCGAAAATCCTAAGTGCTTTAATGTCTTGTGGTTTAGTATAAACATTTTTTTTCATTTTTTTTTTTCATTTGATTGCAATACTAATAGTAAAAGATTGTAAATTGAGGGAAATGAAGTAATGTATATATATGAAGCTATTATATTTTTGGTAATCATTTATGGCTCTATTCACTTGTGATTAATTTCCTATAAGGTTGTAATCATGTACAATTATCGTTATCTATAGTTTTCCTCAATAATTTAATAATTCATGGTTGCAATCGTCTATAATCACAATTGTAATCATCAACAGGTATATTTGATTAATTAAAGATTGTTCACTGTCCCTGGTTGAGAAAATTTCTTTCCTTAAGTAACTGTTAATCACTATAATAATGACAATAGTTGAATCAATGTTTAACTGAATGGAAGTTTTATACAGAAGATAAATAAAACATATTTCCCATTATTTTCCCATAGTTTTTTTTATTTCCAATCGTGATTTCTTATTTACCTTATCAATTTCTATTGGAAATATTTTAGCACATATGAAAACATCAGTGAAATTTACCCCCCTTCCCCCTTCCTCTATTTATCTATTCAAATCTACCTATCCCTTTCAAAAAAAAAAAAAAAAAAAAAAAACGATAAAGAAAATAATAATAATAAATAAATAAATTAATTAAAAGACCATAAAAAAAAAAAAAAATGAAAACAATACTAATAATCACACGAAATCTTCCATTCCAACAATGATAATGATAAAATCAGTGACATTCTTAACATCACTTTCCTTCCGTTCGTCAGGTGAGAACGAACGGCAGCGGTTCATCAGTAATCCCTTTTTTTCCTTTTTTTTATCTACATTTTTTTTTTTTTTTTTTTTTTGCGGGAGGCCTAAACCACGTTAAGGTCTACTGTTACTCTTTTTTGAAATAGGATAATGTACCATATGATTTTATAGGCTTTCTCTTGTGT
>BOPN01004950.1:5000-10000 GCA_017312705.2 Penaeus japonicus | reverse complement strand
ATATGTATACAGTTATAGATGAATATACAGATGATGATAAGTACACGCACATATAAATGCATATATCTGTAAGAGTATATATATGTGGGTGTGTTTATATGTATGTGTTCATATATATATATATATATATATATATATATATATATATATATATATATATATATATTTATATATGAATATATATATATATATATATATAAATATATACATATGTGTGTGTGTATGTATGTATTCATTTCATATATATATATATATATATATATATATATATATATATATATATATACATATAAAAAATATATATATACATATATATATATATATATATATATACATATATATACATATATATATATATATATATATATATATATATATATATATATATATATATATATATATATATATATATATATATATATATATATATATATATATATGTGTGTGTGTGTGTGTGTGTGTGTGTACAGTTACATTCTACAAGGTCATCAAATAAAAATAAATAGTCTGAATCCTTCATTTCCCCGGGACTGTGTGCAGATACTAAACTCTAGTTAGGTAATTGAAGATATCTTTTGGTATGTCTTTTCTTAGAAAGTTTATTTCACTTTTCTGCGACGTAACACTGAGAATAACGGAAGTTGAATATATATAATAGAAATGGAGATAGAAAGAGAGAGAGAGAGAGAGAGAGAGAGAGAGAGAGAGAGAGAGAGAGAGAGAGAGAGAGAGAGAGAGAGAGAGAGAGAGAGAGAGAGAGAGAGAGAGAGAGAGAGAGAGAGAGAGAGAGAGAGACAGACAGAGAGAAATAGAAAGAGCGAGAGAGAGAGACAGTGAGAGAGACAGAGAGAGAGAGAGAGAGAGAGAGAGAGAGAAAGAGAGAGACAAACAGACAGACAGAGAAAGGAAACAGAAATCAAAAAGAAAGTTTCAAAACCGATAAAGCAGACCGGCCATGTAATAACAACAAAAAGATTAGAAACCAGCCATACCATACGAATCCCAGAAGACGCGTTATATCACAAGGCCAAGAGGGAATTACGAGGCTAATTGTAATCTTAAACTTGGCAACCTGTTATTACGCAATTAATGTTTGAAGTCACTTACAAAATAATGATAACGTTTGAGAGGCAGGGGCAGCCTTGAGGGAAGGGTGGGTGGGGTGGGGTGGGGTGGGGTAGGGGGGGAGTCTTCTATTGCCCAGAACGAAGATTATATTTGATTTTGTAGGCCTAGAAAATTACGATGTCATAAATGTAATAAAGCAGTTTAAAATTATATGTTTTGAGAGTATATTTCCATATCTCCGAGGGGATGAAATATGTACATATAAAAATACTGGTTTAAATCAATTGTGAAAGAAAAGTATGGTCTTGCTCTGGGGTATACATACATGTATATTAATATATATGTATGTATATATAAACATATATATATATATACATATATATGTATATATATGTATGTGTGTATGTATGTATATGTATATGTATATGCACACACACACATAAGTGAGCATGTTTGTATGTGTGTATACAAACAAACAAACAAACACACCTCTGTGTGTGTGTGTGTGTGTGTGTGTGTGTTTGCTTGCGCTTGTGAGTATATGTGTGTACATATATATGCACACATATTTCTGTTTACATTTGACTTCACAAACAAGAAACTCAAGCAGGTTCAAGGTTAATTTTGGAAGAAAGGCAAAACATGTGCCATGAATATAAATAAATACAAATTCTTCCCCGCCACAGCCCAAATAAGTGTTGCAAGAATAAGTCAAAACAGCAGGTTGCACGTAATAGGTTCTCGGAAGCAAATACAATAATAAATAGATATATGGATGAATTAAAAGAAAAGCGTTGAAGGCTTTATACCTATCTATCTGTGTATCTATCTATCTACATATTTATCTATCTACCTATCGAAATACTTTCTTTTCCATATACCTACCAACCTACATATCTATCTGTCAACCAACCTCACATATCTATCTATCTACCAACCTTCCATATCTATCTATCTACCAACCTCACATATCTATCTGTCAACCAACCTTACATATCTATCTGTCAACCAACCTTACATATCTATCTATCAACCAACCTCACATATCTATCTATCTACCAACCTTCCATATCTATCTATCTACCAACCTTATATATCTATCTATCTACCAACTTCACACATCTATCTATCTATCTATCTATCTATCAACCAACCTCACATATCTATCTATCTACCCACTTTCCATATCTATCTATCAACCAACCTCACACATCTATCTATCTATCTATCTATCTACTCACCTACATACCAATCAATAACCACACAAGACACCAGCTTCCTTACCTGATTTCAAAGCCGCATTCCGAAGCAAGATTTAAACCCGAGTATCAAAAAGCTCGACTTAAAAGCTCTAAGGGAGTGTGACTATAAGTAAAGCTGAAGAAAACTGGTCTGTCAAGATTTTTGTTTCAAGCTGTGCTGGTATGCTGTGGCGACGGAGTTTAGTGCTTGTTGTTGGTAATAGATTTTTATTGTTTTATCCGATTTACGAGGAACTTTGAGATATTTGAATGATGTACCTTTTTGTGTTATGATTTTGTGGCATTAGCAGAGAGAGAGAGGGAGAGGGAGGGAGGGAAGGAGGGAGGGAGGGAGGGAGGGAGGGAGAGAGGGAGGGAGAGAGAGAGAGAGAGAGAGAGAGAGAGAGAGAGAGAGAGAGAGAGAGAGAGAGAGAGAGAGAGAGAGACAGAAGAGGGAGAGAGAGATAGACAGAGACAGAGAGAGAAAGAGAAGAGAGAGAAGAAAGAGAGAGAGAGACAGATAGAGACAGAGAAAGAGAGAAAAAAGAGAGAAAGAGAGACAGAAGAGAGAGAGAAAAAGAGAGAGACAAAGTGAGAGATAAAGACAGTGATGGATAGAAAAACCCAAAGTAAAAATTGACCGCAAATCCCTTATATAACCAAGTAGACACTTAAGTAGCGCGGATTAAGGAGTCCCCCACCTAAGCGTCAACATCGATCATTGCTGGTCTCACTGTCAGCAGCTGACACCCGGACTGACACGCATTAACTTTTGAGGTTGACACTGAGGGCGAGGGACTTTTAGTCGTCGTTCTCTTGCGAACAGCGTGGAAAAAGAAGAAGAAGAGGAATAAAAGATAAGGAGGAGAAGAAAAGGGAGAAGGAAAAGGAGAATAAGAGGGAGAAGGAAAAGGAGATGAAAAGGGAGAAGGAAAAGGAGAAGAAAAGGGAGAAGGAAAAGGAGATGAAAAGGGAGAAGGAAAAGGAGAAGAAAAGGGAGATGAAAAGGGAGAAGAAAAGGGAGAAGGAAAAGCAGATTGTGAAGGAGAAGGAGAAGAAAAAAAAAAGGAGAAGGAAAATGATGAGGAGAATTAGAATCATAAAAATGATAAGAAGAAGAAGGAAAATCAGAATGAGAAGAAGGCTAAGGAGAAGGAAAGGGGGGAGAAAACAAGAAGAGGAAGAAGAAAAGGAAATTTAAGAAGGGAGAGAATGAAAGGAAAAGAAGAAAATACCGAAAGCGAGATACACTGATAAAGACGAGAAGGAGAAGAAAAAATACGATAATAGATAATTACAACACCTTTTTTTCTTCTAAATACGAGAGAGAAAAAAAATCTAATATCATTTTATAACATTTTATATCCATTTTTGTCTTTCTTTCATCTTCGTCTTTGAATTAATATGAACACATTGCTAATCACAGAAACCAGACCTATAAAATACCAGATTTAAAGTTATTAGCGTCTTATCATACCAGTGTCATATATTTTTAGAGTTCTTATTACTAACTTTTTTGTATTCAATGTTTTTTTTTTATGTGCCTGTTTGTATTGTCATACATACAGGCACAAACACATATATACATATGTGTATATATATATATATATATACACCTTTGCCTAGAAAAAGAGGAAAAGCAAAAGGGATAAGTGATGATTCATACATATATTTTACCATTACCAGAAGTAGAACATATACAATATGTGTGTGTGTGTGTGTGTGTGTGTGTGTGTGTGTGTGTGTGTGTGTGTGTGTGTGTGTGTGTGTGTCTGTGTTTGTGTATATATAAATATATATATATATATATATATATATATATATATATATATATATATATGTCTGTGTGTGTTTTTTTGTATTTGTGTGTATGTATATGTGTGTGTTTGTATATATATATATATATATATATATATATATATGTATATATATATATGTATATATATATGTATATGTATATGTATATGTATATATATATATATATATATATATATATATATATATACATATATATATGAGGGGTGTCAAAACAGAAATATCAATGACGATTCCCAAACAAACTGATTCCAAAAAGAATCCATAACTGAAACCTTCAAAGCGGCGCCGTAAGAGACGCGGGGCCATTTTCGTCTCCCTTCCCCCGAGGGTCAAAGGGTCTCTCGCTCTGCTAATAATTACGAAACGTAGAGCGTCTCCACCTTTTCTCGGCGATGAAAAGGTGGAGCAGGTGTTAGGCGGAGGGGAAGAGGGGAAGAGGGGAAGGGGGGAGGTGGTAGGGGGTAGGTAGTGGGTGGTGGGGAGCGGGTAGAGGGGAGGGAGATGGGAGGGGAGGGTAACGAAGAGAGAGAATGAAAGGTAAGGTTAAGGGAAGGGGGAAGGGAGGGAGGGAGGGGGATGTAGCACAAAGGGCTCTTCTGTAGGCCTAGAAGTGGCCTTAGGCTTCCCCCCCCCCCTCTCTTCCCTCCTTCTCTTCCCTCTTGACTTTCCCATTCTATAAGGTCTTCCATCTTAACCTCCCCTCCCTCCCTTTCCCCCCCTTCTCTCATTCCTTCTCCTTCCTGCCTCTCCCCTCCTTTCGCGCGCCCCCTTCCCGTCTTTCCTTCTCTCCCCCTCCTCGTCCCCTCTCTTCTCCTTCCCTCTATTCCCTCCTTTTATCCTCCTCCTACCGCCATCTTTCCCTTCCCCTGCCCT
>BOPN01004950.1:0-2500 GCA_017312705.2 Penaeus japonicus | reverse complement strand
AGTAGGGGGAACGGAGGAGGGGTAGGCTGTGGCGGCGAAGTTTAGCAAGAGAGGCGAGAAAGAATATATGAGTGAGAGTAAAAGGAGAGAGTGAGGTAAGAAAGGATGTATAAAATGTAGAAGAAATATAAAGAGAATCATGAGAAATATACTAAAAAATATATAATTCTTGATGCAAGAAAACGGAGATATTCAAATATTTCGCAGAAACCAAATCACCAAACACATGAAACTACCTATATATCAAAACAATCCATCAATCTTTCTATCTCTCAACCTCTTCATCTCTAAGCCTATCGATAAATAGCTAGAGGATTGATAATCAAATTGCACATTGCGAGAACAGGAAGGAGATGCCAAAACAAATGAAGTTCTCATGGTACTTTAAACGATTGGATTTTGTTTTTTTGCGCAGCGGAGTCAGTAATTATTAAGATTGCGGGACTTTGGAAACCTGTACAGCCGGGAGTGTTTTTCTTATAGTTTTTTTTTTTCCTTTTTAACATATTGCACCTTGTATATAGAAGACTCCGTGGTATATGAATGTATAGAATACATGGCTCGATAACAAGGCAGCATAATAATGTAGATATGACAAATGAAAAAATGAAAGCGGGTAGTATGTTCGTTTGATGTTTTCAAAATAGCCTAGTATGCAAGAATTCTCTAATAATACAGCTTTATGTAACAGTTTGACTCTGTACATGCAAACGAGGCACTTAAGGAAAAGTAGAGAGGCAGAATATTTACTACGGGAAAGAGGAAATATATTGTAAACCTGAAAACAGGAGAATGTATTGAAATTCTAACTTAGGTAAAAAATGTAGTGGTATAGGTTCACTTCTGGGCTTTCGCAGTGTAATTGTTTGGTGAATTGAATGCTTTTTGTAACTCCTTTTGTCTCATATTTTTCCTCTTGTATATTCACTGTGATATGCTATAATATATCATGTGACAAGTTTAACTTTATTTCCATGATTAGCTTTGGTGTAAAAGGTATAAGATATATAAAAAAGAAAAAAGAAAAATAAATAAATAAATGAATAAAAATAAATCTAGAAAAAAAATATATTTAATGTGTCTGCCTGTTTCCCTTATTATTTTCTTATTTTTCTTTTTCCATTTTATGTGTCTGCTTATGTTTATCTGAATATCTTCCTCTGTTTGTCTGTTGTTGTTTTTTTCTACCTATTTGATTGCCTTCTGTCTGTCTGCTTTTGCGTGATTACTTATTTGCTTGAAAATTAACTTTCGTTGAATTGTTAATTTGTATTTGATAAACAACTGAAAAATATACAGGTTTGAAAAATATGTTCGCAATGTAAACCGGATATTACAGGAAAGATATATGAAAAGATTGTCCAAATGCAGTATTATGTAATGCGTTTTTTCCATTGTCATTGTCATAAATAAACTGGGTTGAGAGGGTTGCACGTTTGTGTTGTTTGTGTCAACTATATACGTACATACACACACACACACACACAGACACACAGACACACACACACACACACAGACACACACACACACACACACACACACACACACACACACACACACACACACACACACACACACACACACACACATATATATATATATATATATATATATATATATATATATATATATATATATATATATATATATACATATATATAAATCATACAGATACAGGTTGTATCACTTGTGCCCAGAATAAGAAGGAACCGATGATAACAAACACACTCTGTATATCGGTTGTAAGCAATGGGAAATGAATTGCAAATGTATGCACATCTGTTCTCCAGAATTTATTTTTACAAACAATATTATACTGTCATTGCACTTCGCACGATGACACTGCTTGCATAACACGTCATGACAAATGATTCAACACCAACCTATAATTAGATATAATCATGGCTTCTGTAAGAATAATGAGATCGACATTATTAATCTTGAGAATAAATTGTATGAGCTTGATATCATGACTGGTAACCCATTACGTAACACGACATTAAGAGGAAGTTTCACCAGTGTCACCCTTATTGAAGTTACGGGTCATACTTCCGTTACTTAGCTTCGTTGGTATTTGTCAATAATATATTTCTCCGAAATAACACACGCACATGCACACCGTATGTATATATATGTATGTATGTATATTTATATGTATATGTATGAATGTATATGTATGTATATGTATGTATATATATATATATATATATATATATATGTATGTATGTATATGATATATACATACAAATACACACACACACACACACACACACACACACACATATATATATACATATATATATTTATATATATATATATATATATATATATAAATATATATATATATATCATATATGTATGTGTATTATTATGTATACATACATATATACATACATATGTATATGTATATATATACATATATATACATATATATATATACATACATATATACATACATATATATACATACTTATATATATACATATATATACATATATAT